>JAGYYJ010001568.1:0-15451 GCA_019671005.1 Hibiscus mutabilis
TGTCATTTTTCACCCTATGAAGGACATTTTGGAGGAACTTGTACCGCGGCCAAAGTTTTGCAATCTGGTTTGTATTGGCCAACACTGTACAAAGATGCCCAAGAGTTTTACAAGCAATGTGATCGTTGCCAAAGGATGGGCAATATCTCTAGACGACATGAGATGCCACTCCAAAACATCATCGAGGTGGAATTATTCGATGTATGAGGGCTTGATTTTATGGGACCTTTCCCATCTTCATTCGGTAACCTCTACATTCTACTTGCCGTCAACTACGTGTCTAAATGGGTTGAGGTAGCTGCAATTCCCACCAAAGATTCTAAGATCGTACAACAATTCTTGCAGAAAAACATATTACACGGTTTGGGATACCGAGAGCAATTATCAGTGATGAAGGCAAGCACTTCGACAACAAACTCATCGCCAAGATGTTATAACGCTTTGGTGTATCTCACAAGATTACCACGGCACATCACCCATAAACCAATGGGCAAGCAGAAATTTTTAACCGAGAATTGAAGGGTATACTCGAGAAAGTTATAAATCCCTCTAGGAAGGATTGGTCAGTAAGACTAGATGACGCACTTTGGGCA
Source organism: Hibiscus mutabilis (assembly GCA_019671005.1). Lineage (NCBI taxonomy): Eukaryota > Viridiplantae > Streptophyta > Magnoliopsida > Malvales > Malvaceae > Hibiscus > Hibiscus mutabilis. The sequence continues at coordinate 594 of JAGYYJ010001568.1, forward strand.
TATCGCACTGCATTCAAAATACCCTTAGGTATGTCCCCCTTCCGACTTGTCTATGGCAAAACATGCCATCTACCGGTGGAAATCGAACACAAGGCATATTGGGCAATCAAGACCGTGAATATGGATTGGGAAAGTACTGGACAAAAGCATTTGTTGGACCTCAACGAGATAGAAGAATTTCGTGCACTCGCCTATAACAATGCACGAATCTACTAGGAGAAAACAAAACAATGGCACGATAAGAAACTATTGCCGCGACAATTCATGCCAGAGCAACTAGTTCTCTTATTCAATTATCGGCTGAAACTTTTCTTGGGAAAACTAAAATCAAGATGGCCAGGACCATTCGAAGCTGTCAAACCATTCTTCCATGGTGCCGTGATAATCAAGTCTATTACCGACGAACATGAATTCAAAGTTAACGGACAAAGATTGAAGCACTACAACGGTGCCCATGTAGAACGTAACAAAGAAGTTGACACCTTAGGAGATGCATAAGCATGCTCTCATTTCGATATTTTCTTTTTATTTTTTTTGAACTATTTTTTTCTATTATTTTCGGTTATTTTTCTCTTTATTTATTTTTGGAATTTTTAGGAGATATTTTATTTTTCTTCATTATCTTTAGTTTCCAGGTTTTCTTTGTTTTCTTTTCTTTTCCACAACAAGACTCACAACCACCATGCTAAGAAAATTCACTGCCGACTACTTGCCACAACAACCACAACAGAGATTGCCCAGGCAACAACAATGGCGTCGACAGCTTCTAATGCCCAAACATGGATCAAATCAAAGTAATGCTATTCACGCGGTACCAGCCACAAGCATTCAACCACCGACAGAAAAATGAATCAAGCAAACGGCACAAAGGAAACTTATCACTCGAAGTGACGACCTCTCCGACTAACTCATTTCATTTAGTTTCTTTTAAATTTTGTTTCACTTTTTCATGCATTGATGACAATGCTTCTCTCGAGTTTGGGGGGGTGTTGGTTTCTAGTTAGCTTCATGTTTAGTTGCATTCATATTTAGCAATCACATATAGGTTGCATATGTTACTTGCCATGCCTTTAATTGGATTTAATTGCTTAAGACTTGTTGAATATCCAATGATGAATTTTTGCCACTGCACTTAATTGAAAGAACCTTTAATTTTAGGATTTCATGAAAATAACTTAGAATTTTACTATGATGCTGGATTTTTTTACACGGTTGTGGCTTGTTGATTGAAAGAAACTTAGTGAACTTAAGTTGCTTAAAATTTGGGTAAATTTAAAATTGAAAATTAAAAGTTAAATTCTTGCTAGAGGTGCCCGAAACTGGCTCTAGTAGTTAATGTACATTAAAGAATCGCTAGAGGTGCCCGAAATTGGCTCTAGTCGACTAAAATAAAATGAGAAATTGCTTACTTTGCTAGAGGTGCCCGAAAATTGGCTCTAGTGAAAAAAAATAAATGCCCCGATAATTAAATTGATAAAAGCCTATTGTTTACATAGAATCTTGAAAATCAACTTGTACACAACTACGCACACACATTGTAACGAGCATTATAGTTTAGTTCTGGGTAATTTTTGTGCTATCCGAAAATTAAAAGGTTATCATACTTTGTGCCACGGTTCCGAGGTTTGAATTCAAGTTTGAAGCATGTCTTTGATGATTAAAGTCTTGGCAGGTAATTGTTAGTTTGCATTGCTTGAGGACAAGCAATAGTTCGAGTTTGGGGGTGTGATAAGTGTTCAAAAGTACTATTTTTATTACCCCTTTTACTCATATTATTGTTAGACTTAGGCTCATATTAGTTGCATAATTAGTCATTCATGCATTAATTCATGTTTCTTTCCACCGTTGAGCTTGATTACATAACTTGGTGATTTTTGTGTAAAAAGATGCTGTTTTGGTGTGTTTTTTGTGTGTGTGCAGAATCACTTGCCTAAACAAGGCTGGAACCAGTTGCCAAGGCAATGCATGAAGGAGATGCCGAGCTAGTTGCCAAGGCAATTTTCGATAAGGAATAATATGATATGGTAGTTGAAATTGATGACTAGATAAGCCCAAGATGACGTGGAGTAAAGTTAAATCCCAAAGGAGTTTGATTTCCATGAAGTGGTTAAAGAGAAATTAAATCCCAATAAGATAGGAGAAGTTCTAGAAGGAATTTAAATATAATAAATAATTATATTCTTTAAAGATAATTTAATTCCAACTTAACTTCCTCCTCAAGAAGGATTTTGACCTAGCCATCTCCTATTTAAAGGACCAAGCCGTCAAAACTCAAAAGGGGGTAAGAAGAGAGGCTTTTCGACAACTCGAAAGGGGGAAGAAGGGAGAGATTTCGACAAGGGAGAAAGCTTGGAGGGAGAGTTCGATTGAGAGGTTTTCCAAAGAGGGCTGATCGATTTCTTCTTCTTCTTCTTTGCTTCTATTAGATTTATGGTTTGGGGATTATTCTTTGTGTATCTTTTGAACCCAACCATGAACTAACTTGATTGGTTGGGTTATTGTGTTTTGTTGTTGTGAAAAACAATTGGATTTTGTTTGGTTTTTGAGTTGCAATTCAATTTTCAAAGTTTGTTTATTCTTGGTTCTCAATCTTGTTTGCGAGTGAATTGGGAGAGGATCTCGTAACTTCATCTATTTATCTAATATCTGGAGAGATAGATTCAAGAAACGAATGAGCATGGCCTTTATTCAATCAATTGATGGTGAAGACTAATCCGGCTTAGGAATAAGTTTAGTATTTCAACGGCTAAGGGGAGCGCAAGATTGGTTGTTGTTCACCTTGATTCACGCAGGGGTGTATTATCAAGGCATGCACAAATAGCTAGAGTTTCGACTTAGGGATAAGAAGAAACCATTGAAGAACGCTTCGCCGAACTTTGGAAGTGAATGCTCAATTGCCCAGGCAATCGACCCATCCTTAATTTCCAGGCAATCGCGGGAGCATTGCCCAGGCAATCTGATCAGACAACGAGGGGGAATTGCCCTGGCAACCGACCAAGCAACACGGCAGAATTGCCATGGCAATCAACCAGACAATTGCAACCAAATTGCCCTGGCAATCGACTAGGCAATCATAGCAGAATTGCCCTGGCAATCCGGCTGCTACTCAATCAACAAGACGATCCAATCGGCTATAACACCTCAACTCACGATAACCTGGCCTATTCTCTCTTTTGATTTCATCTATTCTTTTAGTTTATTGCTCTTAGTTTACTCGTTAATTTGAACTCCTATTATCAATTGTGTTTTTTACTTTTCACAATGCAATAACTTAAGCAAAGTGGCCCAAACCAATCCCTGTGGAGACGATACTCGATACTCATATCACTTTATTACTTGCGACGTGTATACTTGCACAATTGCGTAGCACATATTACACGCAACATGATGTTTTATGGTTAGTTATTATTCAACTAAGGACAGATGCAAAATTTTATGTCAAGAGTACAGATTTTTAAATTTTAAATTTAATGATGCGAAATTAGTTTATCACTATTAGCATTTCTGAATGTTTCCCCCTGTTTTTTCAGTTGATCATGCATGAAATGAACAATTTTAACATTTATAGTTTGAGACACAAACGAATATTTAATATTGCTATGTGTCCTGTTAAGTGATTATAATTTTAAAATCTAAATTTAAGTATTAGTGTAAAACCTATGTTTGATTTTGATATAACAATTTGTCTAAGGTCTAAATTGTAAAAGAATGTAAAATTTTAAGTACTTAAAAGTCTCACAAAATGACAAGAAAATTTCTTTGAAGTCTAAAACCTAAACCCAAAATTTTTCTAAGTGTTTTCAAGCCAAACTACACATTTTCGCCCAAGCGTATCGATACACCTTTTGGTGTTTCGATACGGTTTTTTAGTTACTGGAATTTAATTTTGTAAAGCATTATGATACAGCTTAGCCCATTTCGATACGACCTTCATAATACTTTGAAAATTAGGCTTTGCGTTTCGATACGGTACAACCCATTTCGATACGGCCTTCAACCTGGGTAAAGGTTTTAATCTTAGCATTTCGATACGACTCACACTCGTTTTGATACGTTTTAAAATTGGGTTTAAGAAGCTTATATCCGTACCGATACGGTACACTATGTTTCGATACGATTTAAAATCTAAATTTAAGAAAAAATTTAATCATACCGATACGGCACCACCCGTTTTGATACGGTTTGTCAAGATCTTCAAAAATCTCGGCATTAAATTTTTCGACCGTTACTTGCCAGTTATTGGAATCAACAAACTTTGAATTTCAGTTAACCCGTACCGATACGCCCCTAGGCATACTGATACACTTTTTCATCCAAGATTCCAGTGAGCAAAACTCGTGCCGATACGACCTTGTTGTTTCGACATGCCCCCTATTTTACACTATGATCGTTTTGATACGCCTTCCCGCGTATCGATACGCTTTCCACAACAGCTATATTTTTGTTGTAACAGGTATCGATACGGGCCTTCATGTACCGATACGGTTGTTCACCAGACTACATTTATAGCAGAAAAGATGGTCCCCAACGGCTTTATTGATGACTTCAACCACCCAAACGGCTAGAATTCAATCAGAGGTTATAAATACAAGTCTCCAAAGCAGCAACAACAACTAATGAACCTATATTGATCAACATCCAAGCATTCAAGCAAAATCCAACCCTTTGAGCTCATAAAGTTAAATCCTTGTACCCAACTTGTGTTCTTCATTGTAATCTTTTATTTCAAGTTTGGGGCTGAGTGTTCTTGTAATTTTGGGCAAATATTTACCTTGTGAGGTTATTTTCTTTTTGCCATTTTCTTTCTTGTAAAAGAGTGATCTTTGATCAAGCTTTGGGTAGAATTCTTTGATCGGTTGTAACGGTTGCCTCCTTAGCCTAGAAAAGTGGAAGAATTTTCATAGTGAAATTGGTTGAAAATCCTTAGTAGGAAGCTAAAGTAGTGGACGTAGAGCTTTTTAGAAGCTTGAACCACTATAAATTATTGTGTCCCATTGTCTATCTTTTCGATTTGCTTCCATACTTTTTAAAATAGGCAATTCACCCCCTCTTGGCCAACATCTACATTGATTGATCATCCTAACAATTGGTATCAGAGCCACACTCAACCGATGGTCTAACAATCATTGAGGCGATCCTAGAAGGTGATTCAATCAACCAACACTTCAGTCATGGCTTCTACTTCATGCAACCACATGTACGAATCTCAATCTATCTCCAAACCACCATTCTTCAATGGAGACAACTATCCATATTGGAAGAATCGAATGAGGCTATTCATCAAATCCAACGATTATGTTCTTTGGGATGTAATCGAAGATGGACCATCTATCCCAATGAAGGAAGAAAGAGGAAGGCAAATTCCCAAGGTCAAGCAAGAAATGACCGATGAAGAAAGAAAGAAATTGCAAATAAATGACAAGGCCTTGCACATGCTCTTTTGTACACTTGGACCCGACGAATATTCGAAGATGTCCTTATGTACAAGTGCAAAAGAGGTGTGTGACAAGCTAGAGACCACCTATGAAGGCAACAACGATGTAAAAGAGATCAAGATTGGACTCCTCAATCTAAGCTACGAAAATTTCAAGATGGAGCTCGATGAGAGCGTCACCAAGATGTTTGATCGCTTCTCCGCCATTGTAAATGGTCTCAAGGGGTTTGGAGAAGTCATTCCCGAAGACAAGCTTGTTCAGAAGCTCTTATATTCTCTTCCCGAGTCATGGGATGGGAAGAGGATGACCATCATCGAGGCAAATGACTTGAAGACCTTAAAGCTCGATGCTCTTGTGGGTTCTCTCCTAACTCGTGAGATCATAAAGCAAGAAAGAGAATAAGAGAAGAGAAGAAAAGAAGGTTGAGAAGAAAGAAGTAGAAAAGAAGAAACTTAGAATTGCTCTCAAAGCTTCACAAGAAGAGAGTGATTCAAGCGAGGATGAAGACAAGGAGTTGGCTATGCTAGCCAAATGATTCACTCGACTTATAAGATCCAACCGAAGAATGAAGTTCAATAGAAGAAAGGATTTCAAGAGTAAAAGCAAGGAAGAAGAAAATGATCATATTGTGTGCTACGAATGTAAGAAGCCATGACACATCAAGATCGATTGTCCTCAACTCAAGAAGAAGGGCTTCGAGAAGAAAAAGAAGCGCAAGGCCCATATAGCGACTTGGAACGATGAAGAGTCTTCAAGCGATGAGGAGCAAGAGGCTGCTAACCTTTGTCTCATGGCCTATGAAGAGGATCCTAAGGTAACCTCCAACTCATCTAATGATCTTGATAATGATGAACAATTTGAAGATTATAATGAGTTGCAAGAGGCTTACGATGAATTAGTTTTGAAATATAAAGAATCACTTTTGAAAAATAAGAAAATAATTTCCGATTTGAAAAATCAAAATGATTATTTGATCAAGACTAATTTGGAACTTGAAGAGAAGGTTAATGATTTACTAGATAATCAAAAATATTTTGAAAAAGAAAATGTTGATCTAAATAACCTTCTTTTCGAGTAAAAGATCATTACCTCAAGGAGGTAAATGATCTCAAAGCTTTATTGAACAAGGTTGGGAAACCAAATTTTGAAAAAGGACAATCTTCAAAGCACAATTATGTTAAAATGAACTTTGGCAACCACAAACAAAGAGGCTTCCAAAGGACCTCTAAAGGTAAGAGAATTAGAAGTGTTTGGGTTCCTAAGGAACTTGTCACTTCTAACAATCTTAAGGCCATTGCATCTTGGATTCCCAAGGGAACCAAGTATTTGGGAGCTAATACTCATAGACCCAAAATGATTTGGGTACTAAAATCCAAGAATTAATCTTTGTTTGTAGGGGGAGCATTGCTACAAGGCCAAAGCTTCAAGTGCAAACTCGTGGTTCCTTGATAGTGGATGCTCAAGACATATGATCGGCAACAAGAGTAGATTCATGGAACTTGAGCTAAAAAGAGGAGGATTGGTGACATTTGGAGACAACTCAAAAGGTCAAGTTGAAGGAATGGGTTCCATTGGTAATCACTCCTCCGTTCTTATTGAAAATGTTCTATATGTCAATGGTCTTAAACGTAATCTTGTAAGCATTAGTCAATTTTGTGACAAAGGTTTCAATGTTGTTTTTGATTCTAATGGTTGCAAAATTTTAAACATTGAAACAAATAAAATTGCGTTTGTGGGTCATCACATAGGAAACATATACATGGTGCATCTAGATGACATACACATTTCTCATGCATGTTTTGTTGCAAATGATGAGCATGATTCATGGTTATGACATAGAAAACTAGGGCATGCAAGCATGAGCATTTTAGAAAAAATGGTTTCAAAAGATCTAGTTAGAGGTTTGCCTAAAATAAAGTTTTCAAATGATAAAATTTGTGATGCTTGTGCAAAAGGCAAACATAAAAGAGTTTATTTCAAGTCCATTAATGATGTTTCAACTAGTAGAGTTTTACAATTGATCCATATGGATCTCTTTGGTCCTATTAGAACTACTAGCTTGGGTGGAAAATCATATGCATATGTTTTTGTTGATGATTACTCTAGATACACTTGGGTTTTATTCTTAAGTACCAAAGATGAGGCTTTAGAAAAATTCATCACATTTTCAAAAATCACTCAAAATGACCTTGGTTAAAATATTTCTCACATTCGAAGTGACCATGGCACCGAATTTCAAAATTTAGGTTTTGAGGATTTTTGTAACTTAAATGGTATTAGCCACAATTTTTCAGCTCTTAGAACACCTCAACAAAATGGGGTTGTTGAAAGGAAAAATCGAACTTTAGAGGAAATGGCTAGAACCATGCTTTGTGAAAACAATTTGCCAAAATACTTTTGGGCGGAAGCCACTAATACAGCTTGTTATATCATAATTAGAGTAATGATTAGGCCTATTTTAAAGAATACTCCTTATGAGATTTTAAAATCCAAAAAGCCTAACATTAGCTATTTTCATCCATTTGGTTGTAAATGTTTTGTTTTAAACAATGGAAAAGATAATCTAGGCATGTAACCCCCCTTGACCCGATCTAGCCGCCAGACCAAATCGAGGAAGCTACATTAGGTTTACCGCTGCAAACCGAAGAGATTCAACAAAACCCGATCCATTTTTTTCTTTATCTTGTCTAAATGCCAATTTTTAGTCCTACGTGTACATGTATCACTCAGGTATAACCCCACCTCAATCGGGCATCATTTTGACATCCAATTGATCACATTTGCAATTTAAGGACCAAAATGAAAATATAGGAAATTTGCAGGATTTAAGCCACTTTTAATATACCAATCTTTAATTAGTCAGGTTCTGATCATTCATCTCAAATTTCATCTCAAATTGATCATTCAAGCTCATACAATCACATGGACAAGATTCAGGGACTAGAATGCAAAGAAAGCAAAACTGCCAAGCCAATATTGCATAAAACGGCCTCGGGTATCGGTACGGGTGTCACCGAACCGATACGCATAAAATGCCCGTACCGATACACCACGACAGGTATCGATATGCCATAACGAACTTACCTAACTTTTGAATCTTTTTAATATACATATCGGTAAGCTACATGGGTATCGGTACACGGGTTTGGATTAAAAAAGTGAAATTCCATAGGCTAGAACGTGTAGCGATACACCATTACCAGTATTCGTACGCCAGGCTAAAAATCACCTAGGCGTACTGGTACTCCCTTACACGTACCGATCTCTCAGGCCAAAAAATACCTAGCAATACCGATACGGTCCCCCGCGTATCGGTACGCCTGGACCTGTAATGCCACAATTTGCTGGTTTTTCATCTCAAAAACATTCTCAAACCATTCCAACATGCTTATAACACCATACCAACATGACATACATATCACAAGCCAACTAGCATCTTCATTCCTACAACACAACAAGCATCAAACATCAAAAGGGAATCTATAAGCATGATTCCTAATGTCAATTCAAGAAACATGTCAAAAATGTAAACCACCATCAAAACAAAATTTAAAGGCCATTTACAACCCAAGAGCAACTAAAGAAATATGCTCAAACATGGAGTTCCACAAAACATCTTCCAAAACACAATAGGTACCCCATTGCCCTTATTCATTATAGTCTAAACCAATACATACTTTGGAAACAAGTCTTGCCAAGAACCCCTTGCTTCTTGTTGCCTTCCAAGACCTCAATTATCTGCATTGATGGACAACAAGAGCGTAAGCACACAAGGCTTAGTGAGGATTGCTCAAAACAACCACCATCAATGCATTTAAAACCATTTATTTAACATCATCCTTTAAAAACATCATCATCATGCCCCTTTTGGAAACATACACTTTATATCATTAAAACCAGAATAATAAACCATATGCTACATGCATCATTAATCAACAACAAATCCCATTGCTAACCCTCAACTTAAGCCTTCCCATGCATTACTACCAAATGCAAGGCTTAAGGAGAAACATGTATAAATCACATTATACAACATAAAACATTTCAATGATACATTAACAATTATATTGGCTTACAAGTGATCAGTAACAAGTCCATTAACAAAAGAGTTAATCGGATACACAGATTCAACAAGTGTTAACCCAACACTTCAAGCCATCTCAACTGGAATAGCGATACAATTACAATCGCGGTACATTAACAACCGGGTACAATAACAACCCACAGAGACATCCACCCCAATCATCGGTTAGACGCTTAATCCACTAACGAGAGTATTCAGTACCGTTTAACCCCTCTACCGTTAGGGTACTTGGATGGAGTATTTGGTACACCGTATAAACCCCTCGACATCCAAGGCGACTTATTTACAGTGCACTCAATCCTATGGCCGGCCAACTATATACGATAACCATTTTAAAATCATATCACTTGCCAATATAATTAACCATTTCAACATTTACCTCACTATTTTTAACAAGCATTAAACCATGTCATTTATCCAAAGCAACAACCATGCTTTAAAACACAAGTATAAACCATACTTACAAGGATCACTTACCATGTGCATCCTTCAGCAAAACATGCTTAAAACTAGTATCTCAAATACTTTTAAACATGCTTAAACAATAGGTAACATGTAAATTAAAACAAGTGCATAAAACCGTCAAATATTAGCACGACCGAGAGAGTAAAACCACTTTACTTACTTCTGAGTCTAGGTAAGCATTTCAAGCTCTACCTTAACTCCCATAACTCTGTTCCAACATATCAAAACTCTTTAGACCACATTTTCACTCACCGATACGCTAAACTTCGATTCGCCGGCGCACAAACAAGCATCCGAAGTCTCCTACGCTTCTTCAAACACCTCCGGATCAACCTCCCCTATTTTTACCACACAACAACAGAGGATTAATGCATCATAATGCATTCTAAACACATCAACCACAATCCTTCTCAGATTTCCACAACACCCTCACAATTAACCCTCCACAACAACCGAAATCAAGACCAAAACACTTCGATTCACAACCCAGCCAAAATCTATCAACCTAGCATCATTTTCAACACCAAATCACATCTAAAAACAGATCTAAGACAACCTAACAACCATAATTTCAACACAAAACCTCAAAACTAACAACCTAAACAAATAGAGACTCTTATGTTTTGGGATTCCATTGATAAAAATAACTTATCAACATTGTTAAACATCCAAAATATGAGTCAAATCACCATTACATACTGGAAATTAGATTCAATTCACGAATCAACACATTTTCCCCAAAGATCTCATTAAATCATTAAAAAATCATCAAAATCAGATTAGAGATGCAAAAGCAAGGATCAAATGCTTGGGAATTTCAATAAAGAACCATACAATAGAGGAGATCTCGGACCTTTACCCCTATTGTGAAGTTTTTCCCTCAATTGATTTGTGAAAAGCTAAGAAATCACAAGATTAATGTGATATTTTGTATAAACAATCTTTGTAAAACAATTTGGAACAATAAAATCAAGTTAGAAACCACCTCAACTCTGGAAATTTGATGAAATCTGAGTGTTTGGCTGAGGAGAGAATAGAGAGAAAATGACGTGATTTTTGTTTAAGAAAAGATAACCACTTTTTTAACAAAATCCACTTTAATTATTAATTAAAACACATGTTTAAATTAATTAAATTAAGGGAGAAACCTTCAGAAACAAATTGGTAAAATAGCTCATTAAAGATTCTATGTATTTGACCCTTTTCATTTTAGTCACTAAAAAATCACAGTTTTCAAAACTTTCATTTTGGTCACTAACCAAAATGTTCACTTTCCAAAACTAATTTTTCAAAATTGATTCCATCATTATTAAATATATAATTAATAAAGATTTTTAAACATTTTCCATAATTTTTCCAACACCGAAAATATACGATCCCGAAACCAACTCGAATCTCTACTCTGGTCCACCAAACCGTCTAATAACCCACTAAACCGCTAAGCCCTAAAATCGGGGCGTTAGAAGTCTCCCTCACTTAAGAAATTTTTTCCTCGAAATTTACCTGGAGGAAACAGGTGCGAAAACTCGTTCAGCATATCCGACTTACGCTCCCACATGGCCTCCTCAACACCACGGTGCTTTCACAACACCTTAACCAGCTCGACTATCTTGCCACAGAGCACCTTATTGCTGGTGTCAAGAATCTCTACTGGTTCCTCATCATGAGATAGGTCTGGTCTCAACTCGATCTCTTCCACCGGCATGACATGCGATGGATCCGACCTATACCTCCTCAACACCGAAACGTGGAACACATCATGAATCTTTCCCAACTCCGGAGGTAACCTCAAACGGTACGCAACATGACCCACACGTTCAACGACCTCGTATGGTCCAATGAACCTCAGGCTAAGCTTTCTTTTCCGCCCAAAACGCAACACCTTTTTACAGGGCGACATTTTCAAAAACACTTTATCACCCACAACGTACTCTATATCCCTACGCTTCAAATCCGCATAGGATTTATGGCGATCTGCAGCCGCTTTTAAGTGCTCACATATCAACTTTACCTTTTCGTTCGTGCCTTTCAAGACATTGGGCATAGACACAAACTTTTCCCCCGCTTCTGCCCAACACACGAGCGTGCGACACTTCTTGCCATACAACGCCTCATAAGGGGCCATCTGTATGCTAGCATGATAACTGTTATTGTAAGCAAACTCCACCAGCGGCAACTACTTCTCCCAAGTTCCCTGGTACTCAATAATACAACTCCTCAACATATCCTTGAGAACCTGAATCACGCGCTCCAACTGACCATCCGACTGAGGGTGGTACAAGGTACTGAAACTCAATCGGGTTCCCAAAGCACGATGTAAACTCACCCAAAACCTTGCGGTGAACCACAGATCCCTATCCGAAACTATTGATTTGGGCACCCCGTGCAAATGCATTATCTCAGAGATGTACAACTCAGCCAACCTGTCCAAGGTATACGTAGTATGCACTGGCACAAAATGCGCACACTTCGTAAACTGATCTACGATCACCCAGATAGAATCCTTTTTGGTCGGCGTCAAAGGCAGCCCAGACACAAAATTCATGGTGATTTTTCCCCACTTCCATTTCGGTATCTTCAACAGTTGCAACAACCCAGAAGGAAATTGATGTTCAGCCTTTACCCGCTGACAAACCATACACCGAGCTACAAAATCAGCCACATCCCTCTTTAATCCAACCCAATAGTACTCCTCCTTCAACCCTCAATACATTTTAGTACTACCAGGATGCATAGCCAAAGGACTAGCGTGTGCCTCAGTCAAAATAGTACGCCTCAACTCTTCGTCCTCAGGCACCACTATTCGACCTTTGAAACACAACACCCCATCATCGTTGAAATAAAAATCTGTATGATTTCCATCCCTGATATCTTCCAGGTGAGATGCCAAACTCCCATCACACGGTTGCTTCTCCTTAATCATCTGCAACAAGGACGGCTTCACTTGCAACTCAGCCAACAAACCTCCGTCATTCGTCACACTCAACCTAGCAACCATGGCTCTCAACTCCACAGCCGTTTTCCTACTCAAAGCATCCCCTACAACATTGGCTTTCCCCGGATGATACTCAATGGTCAGATCATAATCCTTAAGCAACTCCAACCATCTACGCTGCCTAAGATTCAACTCCTTCTGTGACATCGGATATTTCAAGCTCTTATGATCCGTGTAAACCACACATTTCTCACCATACAGATAATGCCTCCAGATATTCAAGGCGAAAACTATCGCCGCAAGCTCAAGATCGTAAGTAGGATAGTTACGTTCATTCATATTCAACTGCCTAGATGCATACGCCACTACCTTACCCTCCTGCATCAACATGCAACCAAGCCCAACATACGACGCATCACTATAAACAACAAACTCATTTTCTCGATTCTGGTTGAACCAAAATCGGAGCTCGCGTCAAGGCTTCCTTTAACTTTTTGAAAGCTCGCTGCCTATCCTCCGTCCACTCAAACTTAACATTCTTTTGTAGCAACTTTGTTAACGAATCTTCCATACTGGAGAACCCTTCCACAAACCTCCGGTAATAACCCGCCAAACCGAGGAAACTCCTAACTTTCGTCACAGACTTGGGCTCCTTCTAACCCATTACAGCCTCAACCTTATACGGATCGACACGAATTCCTTAAGTCGATACAACATGCCCAAGAAACACAACTTCCTTAAGCCAAAACTCACATTTGCTTAACTTAGCATACAACTGATTCTCCATCAGTTTTTGAAGCACAATTCGCAAATGGCTATCATGATCCTCCTCGGTACGAGAGTACACAAGGATATCATCGATAAACACCGCCACAAACTAATCCAAAAACTCATGAAACACACGATTCGTCATGTCTATAAAAGCAGCTAGAGCATTGGTCAAACCAAACGGCATCACAAGAAACTAATAATGCTCGTACCTCATACGAAAGGCTATTTTAGGCACATCCACCTCCTTCATCTTTAACTGATAGTACCCTGACCTCATATATATCTTAGAAAACACCGAAGCTCCCTTGAACTGATCAAATAGATCATCAATACGCGGTAAGGGATACTTGTTCTTTATTGTCAACTTATTCAGCTGCCGATAATCTATGCACATCCACAACGTACCATCTTTCTTCTTAACAAACAACACCGGCGCTCCCCACGGTGAAATATTGGGTCTAATAAAGCCCCAATCAAACAAATCCTGCAACTCTTTCAATTCTTTCAAAGCCATGCAGTATGGAGCAATCGATACTGGTATTGTGCCCGCAAAAACCTCGATGCCAAACTCTACCTCACGGTCAGGTGGCACCCTCGGTAATTCCTCCGAAAAAATATCTAAAAACTCACATACGGTGCGAACATCCTGCACTCTCAACTCCTTTGATCCAAGATTCATAACATAAGCCAAATAAGCCTGACATCCCAAATCCAACATTCGCCTTACCTTCAAAACCGAAACAACACTAGACAAAAACTTGATATTCTTGCCAACAACCATCACCTCATAATTATCCGACAAACTCAAAGATATCCACTTGGTCTCAAAATCCATCACAGCCCGATGTCCGGTCAACCAATCCATACCCAAGATCACATCAAAACCATAGAATGATAGCTCCATCAAGTCTACGGCAAACACATTACTATACAATCTCCTAACCACGACCGTCTCTCCAAGAGAACTAGTCACTCTAACTCCCACATTAAAAATTTCAATAGATATATCAAGCAACTCAGCATGCTCACTCAAAATGTATGAATGAGTAGATCCAGAATCAACCAACAAATATAATGCCACCTCCCTCAGGATGGATAGCAACAGTATGAGCCACAGTCCTCTATCCCCCATCTCGACGCTGAAACGGTTCGCGACCACGACCACGAT
>JAGYYJ010003248.1:0-125000 GCA_019671005.1 Hibiscus mutabilis
TAATAACTAGCTGTGAAATAAAAACTATATTTCAAAAAGTACTTTTCAACCTAAAGATTAAAAAAATATAGTTTTTGTGTTTGAGAAGAACTTTTGAATTGAAAATTACATTTTTTATAAAGATATAAATTATTTGTGGTTTTAATCCTTGCCGTTAGGTTTATTCTCCAAGGTGTTTCTCTAGTTTTTTTTTTTCCTTCTAGAGACTACGGCCTTATAGTACTACATCATTTGAATATATTTTGTATATATATTATCATAATTTAAGTTGATATATTTCATATATTATAGTATAAAACAATTTTAATATATTTTAATATTTTTTACCTTGTAATATTATATTTACATTTTGACAATAAGACTAAACACTTTTAAACCTAAAAAGGAACTTTTTAAATGTACATTCTCACAGTTTATACGATACAAGTATACACTTCCATAATATGTTTATTTTGTCAGCATTATTGTAATTTCCACAATGACAGCTATCGACCAATATGTATCCTATAATAATACAAGACAATTTGTATGGTTGAAAAGTCAGTAGTCCCCGTCGTGCATGGAAATGCACAAGTATTGATTTCCGAGTTTGGCTTACTCTCATGACTTAGTTATAGCCACAAAACCAAGTCTTTTTTTTGTCTTTTACTTTTAGTCTTGATTAAGAGAATTCGAAATGATACTTGTTAAGATGTTGGCCATGCACCACACGATACGATACAAGTATAAATTTCCATAATTTGTATATTTTGTCAGTATTAGTGTATATAATCTCCACTATGAAAGCAATCGACCAATATGTATCCTATAATACAAGACAATTTGTACGGTTGAAAAGTCAGTAGTCCCCGTCGTGCATGGAAATGCACAAGAATTGATTTCCAGGTTTGGCTTACTCTCATGACTTAGTTATATCCACAAAACCAGTTTTTTTTTTTTTTTGTCTTTATCTTTCCTAAGGTCTACTTTTTAGTGCACACCTAGGTGAAAGACCTTTCCTATTGTAACCCTTAACTAGTTCATGGGTGAGTAATACATTCTCTACTAAATTCAGGGATGAACTCAGGACTTTATGCTAGGAGGCGAACATATAAATTTTTAGAGGGTGAACTTATAAAAATTTAGGCAGGCAAAAATAGATTTTCAATAGTATATATCCCTTGTTTTTTTTCTTTAGTCCCTATTATATATCCCTTGTTTTTCTCCCCAATAATCTCCCATTTCTAACTTTTTATATGCTGATTTCTTGAAAAAAAATCATAGACATTGTTTTCAACTCCAAAACCAAACTTATTTTTTACCATTTAATATCATCAAGACATCAATTCGGTTCCGAGGCTGATTTGAACGTACCCTTTTCGCGTGATCTGCCATTGAATGATGGATTGTAGTTTGAGGTTGAGAATTCAACTGATGTTAAAGTAATAAAATTTGAAATACCTCAGAATGTTTATAGAGCTTTATTGGAGGTATATGTCTCATTTCACGAGAATGATGAGTTTTGGTATGGAAATCTGCGGAACGAGTATATTACTGCCAATAATCTTACAGGCTTTGCAGGGAATGGACCTTTTAGGGAAGTTGTGGTTAGCTTGGGGAATTTATTGGATGGGAAAAAGCATGAACTAAGGTCTTGGAGTTGATGAAGAGTATTTTACGTTGATATTTTTCTTAAAATGAACAAATAATTTGGTTGCAAAAATATTTTTGTGGAAGACATTTACTTTGAAACTTATGAATCATAGATGAAAGAGGGTTCAAAATTCAGGAAGCTACTAACAAAGTCAGGGATGTACCAAGGGCTGGAGGGGGTGGCCGCCACCTAAAAATTTAAAATTCATATATGATGTAGAAATATTTTAGAATTTTTTTATATATTTTCTATTAAAAATCTATTTTTGTCCCCTTCAAAAATTTATAAACTTGCCCTTAAAATTTTATAGGTTCACCCCTAACATAAAGTTCTGCGTCCGTCCCTGAACAAAGTGAAGAAAGATAGAGCTAAATACTTTAGACGTCAAAGGTAGACTAATTAATTTATAAAAAGAAAATGGGATGCGACAAAAATAAGTTGGCCATGCACCACACGATACGATACAAGTATAAATTTCCATAATCTGTTTATTTTGTCAGTATTGGTGTAATTTCCACTACGAAAGCAATCTACCAATATGTATCCTATGATACAAGACAATTTGTATAGTTGAAAAGTCAGTAGTCCCCGTCGTGCATGCCAATGCACAAGTATTGATTTCCAAGTTTGGCTTACTCTCATGACTTAGTTATATCCACAAAATCAAATCTTCTTTTCGTCTTTAACTTTGATTCTTGATTAAAAGAAACCGAGTTGATTACTTGGTAAGATGCTCGAGAAAGAAACCGAGTTTGGCTTACAATTTCTGCATGAACCCCGTGATTAGAGGAATAGAAACTCTCTCTGTTGAGAAATGACTTGAAATTTGTCAAGGGTGGCCGCCACCAAAGTCTAAGATGGCAGCCACCGAATGTTGAAAATGGAGGAAAAACAAGTTGGCAAGTCGGAAATAATTAATGGGAAAATTATTTTCTGGTCTCTAAAGATTAGGCTATTTGTAAGTTAGTCCCTGGAACTAAACTATAAATAGGCCTAACCATTTCCAATTTCAATTGTACCAAGTCAAGTATTGAGAGTTCTATTTGGCTTTTAAATTCCTTTCTACTTTCTTGTATTAGAGTGGTGAAAGGTGTAGTTAAATATTTTCTCGGGTGTACTTGGGGTATCGGGTTTGTGAGAATAGTCTGTGTGTTGTAACAATTTTCACATAGTGGTTTCTCAGGTTGTCTTTGACAACGGTCGTGGTTTTTTCTCCGGTTGGGAGTTTCCACGTAAAAATCTTGTGTTCTTTTATTGTATTGTTTTCTAGTTTATTTCTTTATTTTAGCCAGTTAATCTCAAGGGGGAATTGTTCCGCACTTTAATTCCCAACAATTGGCATCAGAGCGAGATTGAATGAGTGATAATTTTCTTATCCTTGTGGTTGCAACATTGTCTGAACCTCCATTTGGAAAAGAAAATTTTTCACGGTTACTTTGAGTTCGTGGTTTCTTGGAGATTGTTCTTGGCTTCTTCTCGATTGATGGTTACTGTGGTAGTGTGGAAGTACATGTCTAGGAAAGTTCTGGCTAAGGAATGACTTGGTATTTGAGTGATCCTTGTGATCCACCTCTCTTTCCTGGGAACTACCTGGTGCATTTTTCACGGGCTACATTCAGTTGCGATGATAGCCGCCATGAAGATTGACATAGAGAAATTTGATGGAAAGATCAACTTTGGTTTATGGCAAATAAACATGAAAGACACGTTAATACAATTGGGGATGCACAATGCACTAAAAAGAAAGCCTGCCAGCAATGATTCTGGAAAAGCCGTCTCTAGTATGAGTGATGAAGATTGGAAGGATCTTGATTTGAGAGTAGCAAGTTCAATTCGCTTGGCTTTGGCAAAGAATGTTCTTCCTAATGTAAAAAGGAATCTCCAGTGCAAAAGAGATTTGGGAGAAACTTGAAGCATTGTACCAAGGGAAAGGCATTTCAAGCAGATTGCACCTGAAGGAGCAGTTTCATACTTTGCGTATGAATGAAGGTTCCAGGATCTCAGATCATCTCAGTACACTCAATCATATTGTCACTGAATTAGAGAGTATTGGAGTTAAGATCGATGATGAAGATAAAGCTCTACAGCTTATATTGTCTCTTCCGACTTCCTATGAACACATGAAACCTATTTTGATGTATGGGAAGTAAACTCTAGATTTTTCAGAGATTGCCAATAAGCTCATTTCTGAGGAGAGAAGGTTGAAGAACGGAGGTCGTGATTCCACAGTTCGTGATTCAATAGACTCGGTATTGGCAGTGAACGAGAAGAAGAAAAAGAATGTGGTTTGCTAGAAGTGTGGAAAGGCTGGGCATGTAAAGAAAAATTGTCCAAGAGGAGCAAGTTCGGCAACAGGCTCAGAATCAGAAACTAGCATCGTCTCGCTTGTCACAAGAGATGATTTTCTTCTATGAAGTTGAGAAGTACGTCCTCATGGTTTCACCGCTTTACCATGGAAGAGGATGTGATGCTGCTAGCGGATCTGATGTTATACACGGGCATTGGTTGGCATTGATGCAAGGTGTATGGTGTCGATGTCTGATGAACTTCCAGAGGGAGCCAACATGGAAGTTGCACTATAAGTTTCAGCATTTTCGACATGCCGATGTTTATTTTTATATAGGTGTACTTTTTATGGTGGAGTACGACAATTTCTGTTTTGAGATTGTGAAAGCGGTGGAATTTCAAGTCATGGTGGAGATTTGTTGAGAAATGACTTGAAATTTGTCAAGGGTGGCAACCACCAAAGTCTAAGATGGCAGCTACCAAATGTTGAAAATGGAGGAAAAATAAGTTGGCAAGTTGGAAATAATTAATGGGAAAATTATTTTCTGGTCTCTAAAGATTAGGCTATTTGAAAGTTAGTCCCTGGAACTCAACTATAAATAGGCCTAACCATTTCCATTTTCAATTGTACCAAGTCAAGTATTGAGAGTTTTATTTGACTTTTAAATTCCTTTCTATTTTATGGTATTAGAGTGGTGAAATGTGTAGTTAAATATTTTCTCGGGTGTACTTGGGGTATCGGGTTTGTGAGAATAGTTTGTGTGTTGTAACAATTTTCACATAGTGGTTTCTTGGGTTGTCTTTGACAATGGTTGTGGTTTTTTCTCCGGTTGGGAGTTTCCACGTAAAAATCTTGTGTTCTTTTATTGTATTGTTTTCTAGTTTATTTCTTTATTTTAGCCGGTTAATCTCAATGGGGAATTGTTCTGCACTTTAACTCCCAACACTCTCCCCTTTTCAGTGTCCTATTTATGCTTCACACTAAAAATACTAGGATTAGGATTTAGGGTTAATGGTTAGTGTTTTTGCTTAATCTTGTGGTTTCATTCTCTACCCGAACAAGAACCAATATCGACACTGATCAATCGGCTCTTCTCGCACTAAAAGCCCATGTCGTTAGTGATCCTTACAATCTCTTAACCAATTGGTCTACTGCTATTAACAGAACCAACATACGCCTTACAAACACGTAATGAAACAATCTCGGGCAAAAGCTATTAACTCCAAAATCTGGAAAACCATACTACTCATGCAGTAACACCATGCCTCGCAGCAACACTCACACTCAATTACTCCAACACCATAAGGGCCAAAATGATTCACGGCCAAACACACTTAGAGGTGGCAAACGGGTTGTTCGATTCAGTTTTGGTTCGGATCATTTTGGTTCGGTTCGTTTCGGGTTTGTCTGTATTCGGTTTAGATTCAGATCGGTTCGGGCCTGGTTCAGATTTTAGTTCGGTTCTATGATGATTCAGGTCAATTCGGGTATTGGATCAGTGATTTGGGTCAATATCGGATCAGTTGTTTTTGGGTCGGGTCAATATCGGATTGAACGTTTTCGAGTCAGGTTGATATCAGGTTGTTCAAATCGGTTCGGGTCGGGTCAATCTTTAAATTTTTGGGCCAATTCGTTTTGAGTTGGACTTGGATCTGAATCTAATCGTGTATATTATATAAAGAATTAATCATATATTATTGTAAAAACATGTCTTTTTATTTGTTAATATTATCATTTAAGTTTAGTTCCAATCATTCAATATTTCAAAATCAACCATCATTGGTATTAATCATTTAACCTGAACCTAACGAATCCCGATCCAATCCTATAACTATATTTTATAATTTCATATTCGATGTTGGTTTTTAGTACGATAGAATTTTTTTATATTTTCAAAATACACGTAAGAAAATAGAGATAATTTTATGGGCATGGAATCAAACCTTAGACCATAATTGCTAGGGATGTGAAATCAGGTAATCGTTCAAGTTTTAGGTCAGGTCATGTCAGGTCAGGTCAAATCGGATACGGGTTATATTAGGTCAATTTAATGGTTCAACTCGGATCAGGTCGGGCTCGGGTCAACTCAGATTCAGGTCATTGTCAGGCCAAAACGGTTCGGGTCTGAATCAGTTAATTAACGAGTTAATTCTGGTTTGGATGGACTTCAGGTCGAGCCACGTTCAGGTCGGGTCACATTGTTGACGGATAAAATTTAGGTCGGGTAATACCGGGTTCGGTTGAGCTTCAAGTTAGGTATTAGTACTGAGTTATTGTTACGTGTATGTACAAATAGTCATAGACTCCGGGACCGGGTCTGGTAATTGTGTGTCAATTTCGAATAAAAATATTTTTTAGGGATTAATAATTTAATATGAATCAAAATATCCCTTATTCCTTTAGTGATGTCGGATAAAAAATAATTGTGACTAAATAATAAATTTAATAAACTAAAACATAAATTAGGACTAAAATGAAAACTTTTAAATGGATAAAGCCTTAAAGGTAAACAAGGAGGATCTAATTAAAAAAAGAACCTAAACGTAAACGTCTAAGGAAACAATATTAAAATTGGGACTAAAATGAATCAAATTAAAACTAAAGAATAAAAAAAGACCTAAGTGTAAAGCTCCTAAACTAGTGATGACCTAAAGTGCAAATAACCCCTAAATGATCCCTCCATTTGTTAACTTAATTGTTTACTCAATTAATCAATTTCATTTGAAATTGAAACTTGAAAGATGGGAATTGGATCTTGAATTCTTGATAAAAAAAAAGATGGGAATTGGAATTGGATTTGTTGGTTGACAGTGACACTTGACTGTTCCTTGCCTTGGGAATGGGATTTGGCCGCCCAAATCCCTAAAAAATGACCGCCGTTTTTTTTAAAAAAAAATTGGACTAAATTACAAAAAAATTTAATTGGAACTAAAAATTAAAATTTAAAGACTAGAATAAATTGGACTAAATTGCCAAAATATAAATCAGTATAGGCAAATTTTGACTAAAAATTAAATTGTAGGGACTATAATAAACAAAAATATTATTTAACTAAATTACCAAAAATAGAAATATATATGAGTCAATTTCTGTTAAAAATAAAATTTGAGGGATTTCTGGTAGCAAAGTCGGGCTTTTAGCCTTGTAAAACTTTTGCTGGTAACAAAAATATTATTTAACTAAATTACCAAAAAATGAGTCAATTTCTGGTATCAAAGTCGGGCTTTTAGCCTTGTAAAACTTTTGGTATAAGATCTGAGAGCTTAAATTTTAACATAAATTTATTTAGTTGATTTAATTGTAATTTTATTGTACTAAATTGTAATAAATTTAATTTGTAGAATTATAAAGTTTCATAGTTTCAGAATTTGTGAGGTTGCTATCCCATTTATAAAAGTTCTCATGTTTTGATATTAATAAGGTGCAATCTTTTAGTGTCTTACTTGATCATATTATTATTATCAGTATCACAAATTATTTGTACAATTCACAAGTTCACAACAAGTAAAATCAAGTTTAATTATATATATATATATATTAAAATCATGAATTAAACTTATTGATACTTAAAGTCATTTTATATAATCTTTTTTTAATATAATAAAATTAATAATCATGAATTAAACTTATTAATTTAACGGTTATAAACTTACAATTAAAATTTAATATAAAGATCATAATTTGTCTAGGAAACAAGTTTATTAATTTAGTGACCATAATTAATAATTTCAATAACAAATAAATTAATTATCCTAAATAAATTTATTAATTTAATGATCATATACCTTAAATTGAGAATATATATTTTTCTCACATTTTAATATAGTAAAATCATATTCTTACAACTTCATCAATTGTAAATTTGTAACATACAACTTACAAGTCAGGCAAATACCAAGTCAGGTAAATATCAGATCAGTTCAATAACAAGTCGGATCATTAACAGGTTGAGTCAATTACAGATCAGGTCCATAACAGGTCAGGTTGATAACAAGTCGGGTAATATCAGTTATTTACCAGGTTAATCTCGGGTTCGGTTCGGGTTCATATCAGGTCGGATGCAGGTCTGGTTCGGTTATCACATTATCAGATTGAATTCGGGTTCATTTCTTTCTCAGGTCGAGTTCAGATCCAAAATTTCTAGGTCCAACTCGGGTTCAGGTCAACACCAGTTCAGACTCGAATCAATTTCGAATCACCAGTCCTTCAAGTCGCAAGCAGTTCTGACTCAAGTCGGTTTCAGTCAGTTTTGCAGGTCGGGTCAGCTTTTTACATCCCTAATAATTGCACATATGATGAGCATTTTGAAATATTACCTAAAAATTTGACTCGAGTATATGTGTGTATATATTATCAAATTTGACTAGAGTATGTATATTAGGATTTTACTTTTCCCTCCTACTTTTCTGGCCCCTCCTACTTCCCCCTTTCTTTGCAATTGAGTAGAATATGTATATTAGGATTTTACTTTTCCCTCCTACTTTTTTATCAAATGTAGTGATTAATTAGTACTATTACAATACAAAAAGATAATAAAACATATATTATTTCGGGTTAAAATCGGGTTGATGTTCGGTTTAGATCGGTTTTGAGCAAATTAATTTCGGGGTACTTTTGGTTCGGGTCAAATCGGTTCGGGTCAGATCGGTTTCGGGTCAATATCGGTTCTTCTAGAATTCAGATCGGTTTCAGTTCGGTTCATTTCGGGTTTCAGGTCACGTTTGGGTCATCTTGTTCGGATCCATATCGGGTCTCGGTTCGGGTAAATTGGTTCGGTTTTCGGTTCTCGGGTCAAGTTTGCCAGGTCTAAACACACTTGACTTTCAAATCTTTTTTATTTTTTTAATTAATATGTTCCATTGAAATGTTTCTGATTGAATTGTCAACAAAATATATCTATCAAATTTTATTTTATTTTTTGGTAATTATAAGAGGATAGTAATTATATTCTAACAATTTGCACTGTGGTGTCCAAAAAAAAAATACTCCACGGGCACATTTGAAGTTTGAAAAGTCGCATGGAACTAGATTTTGGTGTAATTATATAATTATAGCGTATCTAGATAACCATCACAATTTATGGGTTTCGTTAACTTGGGTGTAATTGAAGCTCCCAATCACATTGTTCAATTCTTAGGGAGCAGTTAACATAATTGTACTTAATTAGAGGAAAAAGAGTGCAACGTATCACTGTTAGGGTTTTGTTAAATTGAGTGTTATTGAAAATTTGTATGTTATTAAGAAAAAGTTCATGTAACACGGGACAATGATAAGAGTCTCGTTAAAAAATTCTTTAAACTTAATTAGAGGAAAAAGAGTGCAACGTATCACTGTTGATGAAGACGTTACAATACACAACCCTTCTATGACATTGTTTATAGGGATGGCAACAGGTTGGGACGGGGCGGGTTTTTGGCCGCCCTGCCCCAACCCGAAATTAAAACCATCCGACCCGACTCGACTCTAATTTATTTTATCCCGACTCGACCCAACTCGACATAATAAAAAATATAACCCGACCTCGACTCAACTTTGATATTTTTTTATTAAAAACCAGACTAAACCCGACCCAACTTGACCCGAGAAAAATTAATAAAAATATTAAATATAATATATAAAAATATAATAAATATATGTAAATATATCGGGTTGAGGAAATTTTACCATAAACCCGAACCTGACCCGACCTATTTTTTTCAATAATCTGACCCGACCCGAACCTAATTTTTTAAAAAAAATCCACTCATATCGGGTCGGATCGGAATCCGGCAGGACCGAGTCAAATTGTCATCCCTAATTGTTTAGAAAACCCACCTTAACAGCCGACTACATAACTACAATACTCGACTAAAAACAGAAAAATGCTAACACGTTCACAGAACCACATCGCTGCAACATGACCACTTCTATCCATAATTCAACACGCAAAGATAAGTGCAGCCAGTTCTTTCATCCAACAAACCATTGAGCAACAGTTCTACACGAACTTACATCATAGCCTTCATCCAACAGCCAGTTCTACACCAACTTACACCAATTTTATAATTAATATTATTTTAAAATTTAAACTTATATAGCTATATAATTATAATTTATATTATCAAGCATGACATAAAGAATTAAGATATAATTATACATTTGAATTTGGAAACTTGACAACGCTTAGGATTGTAAATCTTGACGCCAACTTGATCGAAGGTAATGGTAACTAAACTTTAGTTCATTATTCAATTTGATAACTAAACTTCTAATTATTTTAATGTTTTTTTGCTCGGCAAAGAGATTTTTTATTATATTAGGATAGCCTTGATCGTATATCTCATTAAAAACCTCCCTAAAACTAAGTTGAGAACAAGAATACATACAATCAAGGGGGTTTACAAGGACAAGAACACCTCGAAACTGCTCACCTTCATGGCTATTACCAATACAAACTCCCACCTAACACCTTAATAAGATCCATACGTGAAAACTAAAGCTGGACATCAAAACTCAACAACAAACCAGACACCACTCCCCACATAAACAACAAGGACACCAAAATATAAGTCTAAACAAACAAAGATCAAATCCTTACTCCCCTATATCATGCCATTCCTTGACTCAAAATATCGAAACCTCCCACCAATATCAATTGGCCAACGACCCCATCTAAAATCAAAAGAACTTCACCATACAACGCCCAATAAATACGAAACAAGAATCATACAAAAAGACACCAGATTTGTAAGGATCTATAGATCCAGGATATAGAACAAGAAGATGAATGAGAAAAGAGAATTAAGGAGAAAAATTAAATCTGCTATTTCATTATTGACTTTGATTACAAAACTGTTTTACATTTAAAGAGGCCCAAAACTGTTATAACCGCTGGCCCAATCCAACAGATATAACAAACTATTAGACTTAGTTATATTTTATACTCTAACAAGATTGACAACAGGAGAGCCTCAAAGATAGGAACTAAAATCCATAGGGAACTCACTGCATTACTAAGCACTCCTTATCGCAAGAAACCAAACAACAGATTGTACCCAATGGACCAATTCTTGACATGATGTCATGTATGGTATTTGCAATGAAACCGCTTATCCATGCAAATTCGTTCACTCACAACCACCACAAAAACCATCAAAGCATCGACAAAAATGAGCCATCCAATCAACAGTTTAACATAGTATTACTGGTGAAAACAAGCTCCATCCCATTCTCGCTAACAATTGAAGGAATAAATTGTGTAAATCATCCCCAAGCTTAAACACAATCAAGACAGCCAAAATCAGCCCGCTTCAGTGAACACTTCCAATACCGATTCAACTCTAACAACACTATAACTAAAAGAAACAAGATTAATCAGTGAACAGAAAATATCTCAATCTAATCGGAAACTCCGGCAGAATTCAATGCAACCATCCCAAGCGCTCCTCGGGACCTTTTCATCCAAACCAACTCCCTTCCCATCCAACCAGGACTTAGCAATCCGTAGAAACTCCTTAATCAACCCCTCAGAGTATACACGATATAACCAAACAAATTAATAAGCAGCTGCATCAGACTAAAACTTCCTACTCAACCAAACCAGTACACAATTCTCCAGCTTCTAATGCATTTTACTAGCCAGCAAAGGATACAATCACTAGATACCAGACTAATCATACTCAAATCAACGAACAACAACAACTAATATTGGTTCTGAGACTCTAACCTCACAAACTCTTCTACCACCTCCTCCTCGTCCCCAATGATCTCCACTCTTAGCCTTTTACCTAACGCGAGAGTTTTCCTAGCTGACTTAGTTAAAATTTGCTTCCTTGCTATATCTGAGTCATTAGGTGAGTAGTCTACTAGTTCACACGGTAAGGAATCTTTTCCGGCCTTCTTGGATTTCCTGTAGATCAGCAATAGATATATATTTTTCCCTGAAACGATGATCTTGCAATTTAGGAAAAAAGGACGACTGCTCAAAAGTTTCACCACTATCAAGATCAACTGCTTAATTGTTGCCGTTTGTCAAATCGACACCCCTAGCCCAAGAGACACCGTTATTAGAGCAAGGGGCCATTTCACAGTCTACTTCATTGATCTCTTTGTCCAGACCCATCATCAAAACATCTCCCAACGCACGGTCAGTAACGACAACTTGTTCCCTATCTTCATCAGCTTCCAACCTCCTCTCAATCCCCGAAGACAACCACCCAACTCCAACTCAGCAACAAAACCCACCCTAGTAGCCTCTGCATCCTTATCTGAATAAATATGGGCCAACACTGCACCCCCAAAGCATTGAGTTTCAGCAACAGCTTGATGCAGGACCAGGTTGTTATTAAACTGATAGCTGGCACCCCCTGACCCAATAAAGTAACTCTTATTGGCTAATGAACCACCTGCCCAAAGATGTTGGAAATCAACACAATTATTTAAGAAATTGGATCTGTCCAGCTTATCATCATAGAAGCGGTCACCATTAAGAATATAATCAGCTTCGGGAATATTCATTTCATTAGTGCCCTTATTAATAATCTGTTCATTATCGATAGCTGGATCCATAGCACCAGCAGACACCACCTTTTCACCTTCTTCAACTAACACAATTTTATTCGAAATAGCCACCCTTTCCGATTCGAGGCTCTCCTGGAAAGAACTTGAAACATCATCAGACAGATTACAGCTCGAATCTACTGCGTCTCCATCTTCACCCTCATGGAAAGTTTGGTTTAGTTTTGAACTCTCCTCTTCCACATTTGACCAAAAGGCAAAATTGAATTCCCTTAACAGGATTGTATAACACTCACCATCACACGATAAAGAAATGTTTTCATCTATAGAACTCAGTTGATTGGTAAGAATTTTTGCCCTCTTTATTGAGAAATCTTTTCCACTAAGCTGTTCATCCTCTAAGAACAATATAACCCCCAGCCTGTTAAGAAGATTGTTGAACGTATAATTGTTCCAGGCAAACAATGGGACTCCTTGGATTGCCACCCAAATGACTCGGTTTCCAGGAGAATAGCCTCTATTCCAGCGAGATAAATCAGAGAAGGTAGTCGATAACCAGTCCCTCTCCCAGTTTAAACATTGATCAATCAGCTATTCACGGTCGAAGTCGACCAGGAGCTGATTACCAGCAATTTGTCGAGAATCGAAATCACACAGAACTTTAGCTTCCATAAACTCAATGAGCTTTTCTGCACTCAGGACTTTAAACGTAGTCCCAATAATGCTGGACTTCAATTTTTCAAAGACTCCTTCGTCGATGATGCCCTCCACAAAAACCTTCTCTTGAGCCTTGGGATTAACCGACTGCCTCTTACCATTCTGCTCCGAACTAAGGGGCTTTGCCGGCACTTGCTTCCAGTACTGAGCTCTCACATTGTATCTAGCCAGCGACACTGAAATTCTGCTCCCGAATAGTACAAAACCATCCAACCTATCCATCGCCCTTTGAGCATCACGCATATTAGAAAATCTAACGAAAACGAACCTAGAACCCTCCCTACTCCTTTTCACTGGTATAAAAGCATCGACCACCTCGCCGTGGTGAGCAAACGCAGCCCATAGCCCCTGCCAGTGAAGCTTTGGAGAGATATTCGCAACAAACACCGTTATTACTTTGTTTTGGGGAAAGATCTCTACCCTTGACCACCCTCCATTAATTGCTTCAATATTACCATTAAATTTTATGTTTTGTTTCAATGTTATCGTTAAACTTTATACTTTTCTTCAATGTTATCACTCATTTATTAACAGCCGTTAATAACAGTTAAAATATTTAGTATAATAATACATTTAGTCTTCCATGTTTGCACATCAAACAATTTAGTTATAATTTGAAAAAAATAATAAAGTTAATACTAAACCATCAAAACCCTAACCTTTCATCGACATCGTCATTCCTCCAACCACCCTCCAAGTACATCATTCACCTTTCGGCGAACCTTTCACCCTCTTCCACATGTTCGTACAACCTCCCCTATACTCGTAGCTTTCTCTGCCATACCCTTTATCGTCACGCGAGATCCATCCCTTGCCGTTTAGGTTTTTAATTGCCGTCTCTGTCTGCGCCTTCGGCCTTCAATGGTATGGTTAAGTTCACGCTACCACTCTTTTTTCGTTCTGACCCCGATCGTACCATCTCCACATCCAAACCCAATCGCGAATAACCTCTTTTCCAATGGCCCAAAAGTCGCATGGTTCCGACCGTTTACCACCCTTCACCGTACGTATTCTGCCCAGCCATCCAACCGCTATCGTCCGTCCGTTCTTTTCGACGCCTCATCTAACCGGATCCGACCGCCATTGAGCCAAATTGAAATAGAGCTTGTGTCTAGGGTTTAAGGGTTTAGGGTTAAATTATTATTTTTAGAGTTTAGGGATTATGATTTATAGTTTTGAGTTTAGAGATTTGGGTTTTGAGTTTAAAGGTTTAAGGTTAAATTATTATATTTAAGAGTTTAAGGTTTAGAGTTTAATGTTTAGCGTTTTAGGGTTTATGGTATTGAATTTAAAGGTTTAGTGTTTCGGGCGAAATTAAAATAATGTATAGATAGTTAGGGCTAAATTTATTATTTTTTTGAATTAAGTCTAAATTGTTTGAATGTGTACACGTGGAGGACTAAATGTATTATTATAGAAAATTTTTAACTGGTGTTAACAGATGAGTGATATCATTGAAGCAAAACATAAAGTTTAATGGTAACGTTGAAGCAATTGAAAGTTTGATTATCAAATTAAATAGTGGACCAAAGTTCAGTTACTATTTGTAAATTTTACCCTTATTTTAATTTATTGTCGTTCTCCGATCAAACTTACATGATGCCTCTTCATTCATATTATATATTTTTCATTTATTTATAGGCATATGATATATCACTAATAAACTAATAAATGTTAGCACTGAATTTTCATTATGCAGGTCCAATCCCGGAACAAATTGGAGATCTTTTGAATTTGGAATTCTTAAGTCTTCGAAAAAAATAATCTTTTTTCTATTGATCGTCCCGTTTTCAATTCAATCAATTCAACTGATTGTTTCGATTCGAATTTACATCACTAATTAGAGAATTGATATTGCAGGTGTAATCCCAAGTGAAATCGGAAGTCTTCTCAACTTGAAAGCATTAAGCCTTCAAGGCAATCGTCTAACAGGGCCGATTCTCCCCTCAATTGGTAATCTAACACAATTGACGGCACTTTATATGTCTGATAATAACTTTACAGGTATCGTTATCACAACTTCTCACTGTCATTTTTATGTTCTGTTCTTTTCTTTTTCCTTACTGAAACTTGTGTTCACTTTCAATATATGCAACCAACCTAGAGATTTATAAACATTGTTCATTTTGTAGGATATATTCCAATCACCTTCGACGCTCTAAGAGACTTACTATTTCTGCTGCTAAGGAGTAATAGTCTGACTGGACAGATCCCATGCGAGTTATGCCGGTTGGGGAGTTTGCAAGCCTTGGATCTCAGTTGAAACAAGTTCGCAGGACGAATACCGGCATGCATCGGTCATATGGTTTCTCTTACACATCTAGATTTGGCCTCCAACCATTTTTCCAACTCAATGCCCTCTACCTTAACAAGGCTTAAACACATCCGGTTTTTGGACTTGTCTTCCAATTCTCTGAGTGGGGCTCTCCCAATTGGAGACTGGAAGAATGCTACATATCTGTTTTTTTCTGCAAATCATTTTTCAGGTGCAATCCCGGTGTCTTTGATTAACTGCACAGAGCTGTTAATCTGAATGTTGAAGACAACGAGTTAAGTGATACATTTCCCCATTGGTTAGGGACGCTTCCGAAGCATCGAGTTCTTATTTTGAGATCTAACAGATTTCATGGTTCCATTCAAGAGTCCATACCCACATCTTCCTTCTCCAAATTGCAAATACTTGATCTCTCTCATAATGACTTCAATGGCCTGTTGCCAACCAAATTCTTCCAAAATCTCACAGCACTGAAAGAAGCAGTTGTACTTGAAGACGGCTTGCCAACCTCGCTCTTCCAAAAACTCAGAGAACTGAAAGATGCAGTTGACTCCGGAAAATATGAAAATATTCGGTACCCTGTTAATATAACAATAAAA
Organism: Hibiscus mutabilis; assembly: GCA_019671005.1. NCBI lineage: Eukaryota > Viridiplantae > Streptophyta > Magnoliopsida > Malvales > Malvaceae > Hibiscus > Hibiscus mutabilis. Next base: position 16,008 of record JAGYYJ010003248.1, read on the forward strand.
GGCTTCGAGCGAGAGTTTCAAATATCAGTATTTATACCCAATTTTTCAAGCATAGATTTGTCAGTCAATGGATTCCATGGAGAAATTCCTGAGGCCGTTGGAGAGCTTCGCATGCTTCTAGCACTCAATCTTTCTCATAACAGCCTGACCGGTCCTATCCCTCCATCATTCGGGAATATGACAGAACTCGAATCATTGGATCTCTCGTTTAACAAGCTGAGTGGCAGAATCCCATCTGAATTGACGAATTTGACATTTCTTGCAGTGTTAAGGTTTCAGTACAACAATCTTGTCGGAGCCATTCCCGTGGCAAGCAATTTGAAACATTTGACAACGATTCTTATAGCGGGAACTCGGGTTTGTGCGGATTCCCATTGTCAAAGGAATGTGACCATGAAGAGAGGCAGAGACCAGAACCAGCGCAATATGAAGGGAATGGGAATGGAATAGCCTTTATTTGGAAGCTTGTAATGATGGGGTACGGATGTGGTCTGGTATTGGGAATTAGCATGGCATTCATTGTGTTCACAACAGGAAGACCATGGTGATTAGTCCGAATGATCGAGAGAGATCTGAGAGAGAAGATTACAAGCTGTATTCCGAAGAACAGAAGGAAGAAAAGAAATTAGTCCTGCAAATCCATCATCTATGTGAGGTATAACTACATATACCATTGAAATAAATCTTTTACCATGCTAAACTAAATAAACCAGTTTTTGTTTTGTCCTCATCCACCAGGGAACTTTGGAAACTAGTCCGAGGGAAGATGAAGTTCCCCAGCTTCTATGAGAGCAAGCTGACACGTAAGTTCTGCACGCGTAGCTGCTTGTCTTCCATGGGATGTTGTTTTTCTGATTGGAGTTCTTAGTTGATATCTTGCTTCAGTTTTTCAGCTTTCACGTAATCTTGTGTAGGAAACTTTCATGGTCTGCAAGCATAGCTTTCAGCTTTCATGGAAAATCCTCTTGTTTTAGAGTTAGAAATGAATTGATACACCCAGTACTGAAAATAGTTCTCTGTTTCTGAAGGGTGTTTGTACGTAAATCCTTCTTGTTTCAGCTTTTATGGAATGAACAAGGATATTGACAAATCATAATTAAGTTGAATGTGGCATCTGCATTAAAATATACCATGTAAATACTTGCATTTCAGGCTAATCTTAGGATAGCAGAACAAAGAGCTTTTCCCCTACAATTCATGAAACCCCAATTTGTGATGGCGTTGCACAATGCACTAAACTCACACGACAAGCCTGTAATAGAGTCATCCATAGCTGCTGCATATATGAACACTCTGCAAACAAATGATCCCCTAGACTCCATCCCCTCATTGCATAGCCGACAAGTCAGGTCCACTTGCTGACTATTAGAACCAAAATATATTCGAATATAAACCCAAGATCTATATCTATGTCAAATCATTAAGAACAAATAACTAGATTTGCGGAAGCGTACCTGAATCCATCGATGGAGCTTTTTCAGAGAGGGTTTGATCTTCCAAGATAATAGATTACCTCTTGCCACACAACTCTCTGAAGGGGAAGGAGAGATATGCAAGTTAACCTATATATAGGGGACCACTACCCTTTATATAAACTAAATTAAAACAATTTATTAATATTTACAACTCTGCCTCTCATTGAGTTATAAATCTAACTTAAGGTATCTACACTTTTAATTCCATGACAATTTAGTACCTATAACACGTGTAACATAATTGGTCACTTAATTACGTGTTAAACTTTATAATAGCAACATACATTATACATATGTGCCCACTATTATTGAATTTTAATCCAACAATCTCCCACTTGGGCAACATATGTTTCCTGACAAATGTACAACCTTATGAGCTCAAAAATTTGCTATCATGTAATAGGTATTTTATAACAATCTCGTCCATCAATTATATCCATATAGGATCAAAGCGGCCTTCGCCATATCAATCATGACTGGACCTATCAAGCGCCACCCATGCATTAACAAAGATGAGAAATCATAGAAGACGAAAGGCTAATTTGAGAGCGTTTTTGTTAGGGACCATAAATTGGTCCTATTTTGGCGCCCAAACTTTAATTCCACCACGATTTAGATACTTTTATTAAAATATTCAGGCTCCAAAACTTATGCATTCTATCAATTCAATATTAATTCAAAATAATTCAACAAATTTAACCCCTTTATATTTAAAAAATCTATCAATTTTGTCATTTTGTGATACTGTCGAATCAAACAAGCCTAAAGGATCAAAATAATAATGTGATAACTAAATTCTTCCATAAAACAAGGTATTGTTAAACTTTTTTATTCCAAGAAAGTGAAATAACATTTGTAGGAGAAGAACAAACAATTTAAGTGAAGAACAAATAGGGAATTGATAATATTTTTAGATATAGAGGATTAAATTTATTGAACTAATTCAAATTATGACCAAATTGATAGAATATATAAGTTTTGATATCAATATAAAAATGTGTCTAATTCAAATACCAACATGAAAACAAAAATTCTTTAAGTATCAGTATCATGCACAGTTTATATACAAATTTGGAAAAGTATAATTTTTCATAATCTATTCCTTTTGTGTATTAGTGTAAATTTCCACTATGAAAGCATTCGACCAATATATAATACAAGAGTAATTTTAAATGAATATACCTTTTATTTAATTAATTAGAAAAATGACCCTTAAGCTTGATTATTTAGAAAAATGACCCCTGTCAGTCTATGTAAGATAAACTCACGTCATATTAAAAGCGAGTTCTATATTAAAAAACACAATAAATTAATTTTTTTTGTCTTTAACTTTGAGTCTTGATTAAAAGAAACCGAGTTGACTACTACGTAAGATGTTGGAGAAAGAAAAGGACCAAAGGCAAAGAAATAAAATTTAAATAATCGAATTTAAGAAAATTGTATATTGTTATTCCAATTGAGCATAAGCTTGATTGTCATCAATGTTATTATCAAGGATGGAGCTAGGATCAAACATCGGGAAGGGCAGACTTGACTAATATTTAAACTAAAAAGGACCTAAAATACAATTATATCAAAAAATCTATGAGGGTATTAATGGCTCTGGTTATTATAAGGGATTATGAGTTCGAATATATTTAAATGTAATTAATTGTCTATAATTTATGGATTGAGATTATAAATAGTTTAAACATTATGATATATACCATAAAAATTATATGAATGATATAAGAGTAATTATTTCATGCATTCACAATATTTTTATACAAGCAGACTTTTAATGTTGTCATGTATTTTATAAAATTTAAGTTCTAAATGGTACACATAAAATAAATCACTGCTAGCGTATAATAAAATAAAAAAATTGAAGTAGAATATCGTCGTCCCCCGTCCATTGGGATATACGGCTGACAAAGATTTGGGTCAAAATTAAGCTATTTGTTATCACTCAATTATTTTACCCTTTTATCGTCTAATTTACTCCGGTGTCCGGTCCATATGTGATAGACCGAGTCAAGTGATTGAAGTGGGTCTGTGGGTGTTGTGACAACTCATATCTAAGATATGTTGAATGATGATATTTTTTTTTAACACTTCGACAAAGTACATGTGTTCGAATTGTGATCTTTTAAGATAAACATCAACCACTTTTTCAGTAGGGTCACTCATTAAGTTCTTGAAAGGAATCCTTCCAAGCAATCAGTCCCTAAAACTTATACTTTATATTAATTTGATTATTATCCAAAAATTATTAAAATAAAATCTAACTTAACTATCGATTAAAATTTAAGTCAATATATAACCTGGTACATTGATCCAGTGACTTCCATGCTAAATAATTACAGGTAAGTAAAAGCACGTGCACATTACGTTTTGTAACACAAATACGAACGTGTACTAGCAACGACGATGCATGTAAGTGAACCTTAATTTCAATCACTCAATGAATGGTAGTTTTTAACGAAGCATATAATTTAAGTTTACGGATGTATATTTTTTTATTAAATAAAAGTGTACATTGCTGAACAAAAAAAATCACTCAATAAAAACGGGTATAAAATATCGTATACAAACATTTCAAGAAATCTATATTTAATCAATATAGCATATAATTATTTCATTACCATCAAACTTACGTCACACCACATTGTTTCACCGACGCAGATCCTCAATGAAGCATGGGAGTCTTAGCTTCCTCAAAATTTAGAAAATTTGTTTATTTATTCTTCAAATTTTTTAAAATTTCTCTTTATATTTTTAAAAAAATTATTGATTTTGTCATTTTATGATACTGTCAAATCAGACAAACCTAAAAGATCAAAATAATAATGTGATAACTGGATTTTTCCATAAAATAACAAGGTATGGTTAAACTTTTTTTATTCCAGGAAAGTGAAATAACATTTGTAGGAGAAGAACAAATAATTTAAGAGAAGAACAAATCGCGAATTGATAAGATTTTTAAATATAGAGGATTAAATTTATTGAATTAATTTAAATTAGAATCAAATTGATATAATATATAAATTTTGATATCAATTTAAAAAAAATGTATAGTTTAAGTACCAACATAAAAATACAAATTCTTTAAGTACCAACTTAAAACACCATGCCTAGTTCGTATACAAATTTGGAAAATTATAATTTTTCATAATCTATTTATTGTATATTTGGCTTTATGCCTATATAATACAAGACAATTTGTATGGTTGAAAAGTCGGTAGTTCCCGTTGCACAAGTGTTGATTTCCAAGTCTTGCTTACTCTCATGACTTGGGGTGGGGGGGGGGGGGGGGGTTCTTTAGTTTTGGAGGGACAAAAACAATTTCCCACCCAATAAGCAATGAAAAACGCTCAATTCTTTTTCTAATTATCGGCATTCAATTCATTGGTTGATTTATTTGAATCGGGTACTATAGAGACCCATTATAAGCTAACATTCTAAATTCAATTTTCTTCATTCATCATGTCAAGACTTGAACGTGTAATAAAGTTTTTTTTTGAAAAAAGGATATTTTTTAAATGGATGGAAAATTTACGGGAAATAAAAAAAAGGAAGATGAAGTCGCCACCGGCCACTTTGGTAGGCCGAACATCGTTAAATAAGTAGCTAGAGATTCAAAAATTAGAGTCCGGGAGTCGTTTACGCGTGGAGAAGGATTAACACCCCCACTGCGCTCAAAATTGGTATCGCGTTGATTTAATGTTGTCTTTGCAATAAAATAAAATTAGAATTTTAATTCAGAAATTTAATCCCAAAAACGGTTTAAGGAGAATATTTCCTTATTTACAACAACCGAGGAAGATGACATCTAAATAAGTTAGGACACCACTTCTTAGTAAGTTCCCAAAATAAAATGGAAAATATCCCTTAATGGTTAAAATGAGTCTAATATTTTAAAAATATATACAAAAAGATATTCAAAAAAATTTATCCAAAAAAAGAAAAAAAAAATATAATAATAATAACACAATATAATGTACATATCTAAAATATAAAATATATAATATGTAAACAACTTTACAAATAAAAAAAACTATACACAATATATATAATAATACATAATATAAAAAAACACATATATATTATAATATATTTGATATGTATAGATATAATATGATAATAATCATATAGTAATAATAATAAACATAATAATAGTAAACATAATATAATAATATAGGTTATCAAATTGTAAAAAACATAAACTAAAAAATATTAAAAAATATCGAATTATAAAGGATATGAAGCAAAAGGACCAGATGTGAAACTATTCCCTTTCCAAAAAAGCACGCAGATTTTGGCTCTGGGTCGGGTCGAGGTGCAAGTCAACCAGGAAAAAAACAACGTTGTTTTGCATCCCCTTTAAATACCAGTTTTGCCAAAAAAATCATTTTATCATCCTTTTAAAAAAACACAAAGAAGTTCTCTCAACTCCTCTCTCTCAAACCCAAGGGCAGGCTATCCCTCAATCGCCGTGTGTCGCCATAGGCCGTCTTCATCAGTGACGAAAACTGTTGTCTCTGGCGACCGGAGCGACACGCAAGGGCACGGTTTTACTCGGGTAAGACTCCTAAACTCGAACTTTAACTTAGTTTTCGGTAAAACTCGATCTGAAATCCTAGGTTTAAATTTGAAACTCTCAGTTTTATCTTTTTTTTCCTTTTCGATTCCCCTTTTTTATATATATTTTTACTTTGGTTCTTTAGAAGTAAAAAAAATGAAAGGTTTTTTATTTTTCGAATCCCCTTTTTATTCTATTCGAACTCAAAAAAAAAAACTCCCTTTACATTCAAAAAATACCCATTTTTGATACAATAAAAAAGGATAAAATTTCTCATTTGTTTGCTTTTTTCCACTGAAATGATACTTCTTTTTTGCTTTTGCAGGTTTGGGCGGTGGAGTCACAGATGGACGGCGGGGGGCCGGTGGTGGGGGCTCGTGACGGCCATAGGGCAATGATGCGCCGAGCGTGGAGCCACGCGCGGAAAAGTTGAAAGGGCATAGGATTGACGGCGGCAGACATGGACATTAGGGTTAGGGTTATGTTTTAGTTTAGGTTGGGTTTTATTGGGTTTGGGTTAAATGTATGTGTATCGGTAATTGGGCTAAATGAGTTATTGTAATGGGTCATTGGGTATGGATTTAGGTTGTATTTAAAATTGGGCTTAAAAGCCCGAATAAAAATAGGTTATGACAGAATCCCTAACCTTACCTAAAAAATTTAGTATCTTATCTCACTAAATTAACTGGCAGTTAATAAAAAAATGCCCAGTTTTTGAACATAAGTTCACATTTTAAAAGCTCATTTCCAATAGAACTGAAATGTCAAATTTTTTTTTTTGATTTTTGCGTTAACCCAAAATCTGTTTAAGTGAATTCACATTCTTAACCTTCAAAATTGTTTGTGTTTCTTTTATTTCTTTGTTCTGTTTAATTCTTTTCATTACTTTTTTAGGGTAATTACTATTCGCTTCTTATATATCATACATGTGTTTGTTTTCGTTTTTTCGTGAATAAACCAATTAATATCAAAATACATCATATATATATATATATATATAAAGGGTATGATTCACTTATACAAAATGTAAAACTCATAGTTGTACATGTCTTTTGGATCGTTGGATGGGAAAATAAATAGTTGCGAGTAACTCTTTACTTTTTTTCCCAAGTGATAATCTTCACATATCTTACTCTTAATCTCAGTCATTAGTTTCACCCATTCAACAATCCAAAAAAACATGTAAAACTTAAAAAATTTTACACTGTATAAATATATTTTATAATTTTTTATAGTGAGTTGATATATATATATATTCGTTATCATTATTAAAATATGGTGTTTTATTAATGTTGTGTAAATATATTTTATAATTTTATTATAGTGAGTTGATACATTTTTTGGAGAATTGATGTTTGTATTACCCAATGGGAGCAGGAAGATGCTGTAAGAATCGGAAAAAATGGACTAAGGATCAAACCAACACCCAATCAATACATAACCTCGTATCGACAGTATAAAACCTATCTATCTTTGTTGTGTAGGATATGTATTTCACTATATTTTTATGCAAGTAAGAATTAAATCGAAAATTGATACATTTCGTATATCATAATTTTAATGAATTTAAATGGAATGAAAATATATAAAAAATAGAAAATGGGATGCGACAACAATAAATTGGTCATGCACCACAGGATACGATACAAGTATACATTTCCATAATCTGTATATTTTGTCAATATTAGTGTAATTTCCGGTACGAAAGCAATTTACCAATATATGTATCCTATAATACAAGACAATTTGTATGGTTGAAAAGTCAGTAGTCCCCGTCGTGCATGGGACTGCACAAGTATTGATTTCCAGGTTTGGCTTACTCTCATGACTTAGTTATATCCACAAAACCAAGTCTTTTTTTATCTTAACTTTGAGTCTTGATTAAGAGATTCCGAGTTGATACTTATTATGATGTTGGAGAAAGAAAAGGACAAAAGGCAAAGAAACAAAATTAAAATATTCTGATATAAGAAAATTATATACCATTATGTCAATTGAGCATAAGCTTGATCGTCATTATCGTTATTATAGTATTTTAAAATTATAAATTTGAAAATATATAAATATATATATATTTAAAAATCTCGTTAAAAACCCGCTCTAAACTTAAATAGGGAAAATAATACTCATATTTAATTATCAATGAGAAGCACAGGGCAACGAAAACACCATTGACAAAACGTACATCAAACTCACACGCACAACACCAGAACGAAATACAAACGATAGTTTAACCCCATACAATCGGTCCTGCCCACCCAACCCTAATTAACACTTACTCGACTGCCCACAAGTACTCAACAGCCCTTTGCACACCCTTTTTAGCCAAGACATGTGCAAGCACAATTCGATTCCCTGAAAGCAAACGTGATTTTCCAGAAAGGTTTAGAACAAAAATACCTACATTGCGAAACTAAGTCAACAAAGGCTGTAGGAATCTGACAGTAGCGAAAGATCCAATTAACAGCCATTTGACTATCGGATTCAATGATCAATGGGTACGATTCATTCCACTTAGAACCAGCAAAAAAAATGACAAGCTTTAAGAATAGCAGTCAGCTCAGCCCCTGTAAGGTCCGACAAACCAATAGACATAGAGAATTTTATCAAGAGAGTGCCCAAATAATCTCGAAGAATGCCTCCAATTCCAGCTTCGACGAAACTACCCCTTATCGATGCGTCCACAATGAACTTTAGGTAACCCATAGGAGGACTCGCCCAAGCTCCTGAAATAGTTCTGTGTTTAAATATAATTGTCTATAATATAGAGTTTAGAGTGTAAGGTATAAGATTTAGAGTTTAAAATTCTCTAAATAAGACACATGACAAAATTAAAGACATGTTTGTAAAATAAATCATAGTCAGCACATGAAATAATCACTTATGATATAATAAACTAAGAAAATTAAAGTAGAATGTCCTCGTCCCTACATCCTTGGGACAAAAATCTCCGGCCCCTTTTCGGTACTTTTTTCTATGCCCAACACTAAAAAAAATAAATTCTAAGCCCTAACCATAAATTCTAAATCCTAATCATTAAACCGTAAACCCTAAAAATACATCATATGCCAAATTCTCTAAACTTTGATCCTAAACTCTAACTCTAACCTTAAACCTTAACTCTAAACCTAAATTTTTAATGTAAGACATTAATAGAGGCACCAAAAAGAGACGTGATTTCTATTCACATCCATGAGATATATGGCTGACGAAGACTTGGGTCAAAATCAAGCTATTTGTTATTACTCAAATATTTTATTCATTTATTGTATAATTTACGCTAGTGGTTCGGTTCATATGCGATAGACACAGTTAAATAATTAAAGTGGGTATTGTTGAAGAACTGCCTATAATAAATCTCTACAATATTTAATTTAACTTAATTTATTAATGATTAAATATCGATGATTATATAAAAGGTAGCTTCCACTAAGAAAACAATGGAATGCAAATTAAACTTGCCTTTTGGGCATAACAAAGAGATTTTATGGTTGGAGAGTCTATAGTTAATTAGTTATACCCACAAAACCGTCTTTTTCCGAGTTTTTTTGTCCTAATTTTGAGTCTTGATTAAATGAAGTCGAGTTAATACTTGATAAGATGGTGGAGAAAAAGATTAAGGGAAAACTATATGGGTGGTCAACCAACTATCATCATTTTCTTGTTTTAGTAACTCAATTAATTTTTTCATCAAAATCGTCCCTTCTGTTAGACATCTTTCTTGTTTTGGTCCCCATTCGTTAAAAGCCTAACGGAATGGCTAACTTGGATTTTTTTATAGTATTTTTTGGTCTCTCCCGTCAAACCTAATGATATACTATAATATTTTTTATTCGACCAACCAAGAGGAAACCAAAACAGGAAAATGGTGATAGTTAGGTGACCAAAAAAATAAAAATAAAATGTCAAGTCAGCGATTTCATTAGGTTTTTAATAGAGGGGACCAAAACAAGAAAGATATCTAATGGGAGAAACGATTTTGACGAAAAAAATTAGTTTGGTGACCAAAACAAAAAAAAAGTTATAGTTTGATGACCACCCGTGTAGTTTTTCCAAAGATTAAACATAAATTTTTTTTTAACGAGGAAAAGGGAAGAAATTATTCGAAATCAAATTTAAGATTTATGTCAATTAGAATTAAAATGATGTTGTGTCTCATTACATCTTATATATTTATGCTGTTGATGATGTAATAAGTTTCTAGCCTCTTGTTTGAAATTCTTTTACACTTGTTACGATGTTAAATTCTAATACAAGAGTTCTTCATCCCTTTTATTTAAAACGTATATATTTAATATTTATGCTCAAAAACGTATATATTCTCCATCGATGAAAAAGGACTCGAATTCCCATTTCTCAGTAAATAAATGAAATTCCAAATATTGCATATACATTACATAATATGTTTGTGAAATTTTAAATTAAGGGTAAACTACTCAAATGAACACTTAACTATAAGGTGGTGTTGATATGACCACCGTATTTTTAATTTTGTCAATAAGACCACTTAACTATTTAAGTGGTATCAATCAAGCCACTTGTCGTTAAAACCTAACAGAGAGGTGACATGACAGTTAATAAAAATTTATATAATTACATATTTGATACTTGTTATTTACATATTATATCAATTGAGTCATAATATTATGATAAAATTAAAAAAATGATGGTTATATCGACACGACTCCATAATTAAGTGATCATTTGAGTAGTTTACCCTTAAATTTATTGCCATCTATCCAACAATAAAAATAAAAGAAATTAGAATCATAATATAACAAGTAAATAGAATTAAAGTATATATAATGATTGTGGTCCCTGCTTCCGTGGTGTATAGGCATGGTTGACGAAGACTGCTGACCACTAGATTTGATTAGTCGGGAGTGTATATTGATACTCTCATATTTCTAATTCATTTCATGTCCACGCGTCCAAAAAAAACTTTTTTTCTTTTCCATTCATCGACCAAGAAATATTATAAATTGCATAGCAATATCATTTGTTTATAGTATCTCTCAAGCTTTACAGCCCTCACCCATAGCACACTCTCAAGTTCATTTTCCTACAAATTTGCCTCCTTGCATTGTTTGTTTCTTAGTTGGTAGGCATGGAGAACTTTCTCTGGTTGCCTCAATTCCATTATTTAATCTTTCAACTGTGGTTGGTTTTGGGAGTCGTTTGTTCTCTGAGTTTGTCTTCTTCTTCGTCTTCCCATAATTCAACTCCCTTATGTCTATCAGACGACAAATCAGCGTTGCTCCAATTCAAGAGCACCATGTCTGTTGATGATTATGTTTATTATGAGTGTCCGAACACTGCTTATCCAAAAACAAAGTCGTGGAATGAAAGCAGCAGCTGCTGTTCATGGGAGGGAGGGAGTGAGTTGTGATAAGGCAACTGGTCAGGTGATTGGCCTCGATCTTACTTGCTCTACGCTATATGGCTCTTTTTCTCAAAACACCAGCCTTTTCCGTCTTCAAGGACTCAAGCAACTCAATCTTGCCTACAACGATTTCAATGGTTCTTCGATCCCGTATGGGTTTAGTCAGTTGGTAAGTTTGGAATATCTGAATCTTTCTGATTCTTCCATAGCCGGATTAGTTCCATCAGATGTTTCTTTTCCAACAAAACTGACTTCACTCGATCTGTCTCACAATTTCTACTACCAAAGCTTTGACAGACACACTTTTGAGATGCTTACACGTAACTTATCGAAATTAGAAAACCTTTTCCTCAACAGTGTAAACATGTGAACACGAATAACTCAATGGCTATGTGAGCACGGATAACCCGACGGCTACGTAAGCACGGATAAAGTAGAGCTTTGTTGGTCAATACATGGTTGATGTATGGATTTATTTATGTATGATGTATGGATGTTATAGATGATATATTACGGATGTATTAATCTCGATAGGATGAGTAATCTCGAGTATTGTAAAGCATTGTGGAACATGTAAATCTTCTTGTAGATTTAAGGATGCCTTAAGATAGGTGATCTAAGAACTCTAGCTTGTGTAAGCTAGATGATGACTAATAGATAGTGAAGCTATATCTATGCTCTCTAGACTATATTTATCTCGCATGCTTGTTTTATGATAATAAAAAATTGTGGTAAAGTAGAAATGTACCACTGAGCTTTGTAAGCTCAGCGTTTGGAATCGTTGTTTCCGTTTGCAGGTTAGTAGGTGATCGTGATCGAGGAGCACATCCTGGAGGAATTTTCCAGCACTGCATCGCTTCAGAGTATAGTGCTTAGTATTTAGTTTTGGGCTTATGCATTTATAGGACCTTACAAATGTTGAGTCTGTAAACTCTATTTGAATTATTATTTTGATATACGATGTTTTAAACTCGAAGCTCCTATTTTGTAAACTCGTTTATATGGCTTGATTTAACTATGCTAAATTATGGATGTTTAATGTTTTTAAATGGAGGCTAAACTTATAATTTTAAATTAAAAATTTGATGGGTCAAATTTTGAGTTACTCGAATATAACATATTGAATCCGGATCGAAATCAAGGTATTACAAAAACCCTTATTAAACAGTCAGATGTTTCCACAAAAATGCCAGATTTGACAAACGAAAAAAAATCTAGAAGAAAAGAGTGAAGAGACGGAGAAGAAAAGAGGGGGAGGTGATGCTGCTCACCATAGCACTAGCAGCGCCACCCATGCATTAACAAAGATGAGAAACCATAGAACACGAAAGGCTAATTTGAGAGCGTTTTTGTTAGGGACCATAAATTGGTCCTATTTTGGCACCCAAACTTTAATTCCACCACGATTTAGATATTTTTATCAAAATATTCAGTCTCCAAAACTTATACATTCTATTGCAAGGAGATCAATGATGCTAATAGAATGGTGGTAGTGTTGTTTTGTTGGTTTTGTTGGTGTATATCTGCACTTTTCCATGTTAAAATCAATTTGGATTGTTGAATTGTTTAGCGGTATACCTATCATTATTTGCATTTTGGAGCCTATGGCTATCAAGTATCAAGAAGGTGTTCAGTGATAAATCATGGAGCTTCTAGGACCTTGTTTTTTACATCATGATGAGAGCTTTTTTGTGATATAAGGTGGCTAAAGATAAGGAAAAGCTGATCGAGGCAGAGAGTTTCTTTGTTCAGCAACAGGTTTGTTTTCATTGAAGCAAAAGGGAAGGAAAGGCCGAACTTATTTGTTGAGCCTGGCTGTCAAGAAGTCTTGAGTTAAATATTCATTCTTCTTTTGTGTCCGTGGAAATGGTGGGTAATCTTCAATGATCTTGATCGGCTGGAGATATCATTTTCTTTGGTGCAATTCATGTAGTTGTGCCGATAGATCAAAATGGCAAGTCGGAGTTTCTTGCAAAGGATGCTTTGAAAGGAAGCGAGTTGATCAAAGATTCGTGTTGTTGCAAGAGTTGTTTAATGCATGGTGTTAGTAGGTCTTGAACTGTCATGGAGTTGTTTTTTTTTCTTTGTGTTCGGGCGACAATGTTGTTATTCTTTGCTTTTGATGTATCGTGGCTTGCTGGTTTTGTTTAACTCTTGTACCTGATTGTGTTGTACTATTTTCCTTCATTAATAAAATAATTTCACCGAGCAAAAAAACTAGTATTAATTCAAAACAATTCAACAAATTTAACCCCTTTATATTTAAAAAAAATCCATCAATTTTGTCCTTTTTGTGATACTGTCGATTCAAACAAGCCTAAAGGATCAAAATAATAATGTGATAACTGAATTCTTCCATAAACCAAGGTATTGTTAAACTTTTTTATTCCAGAAAAGTGAAATAACATTTGTAAGATAAGAACAAACAATTTAAGAGAAGAACAAATAGCGAATTGATAATATTTTTAAATATAGAGGATTAAATTTATTGAACTAATTCAAATTAGGACTAAATTGATAGAATATATAAATTTTGATATCAATATAAAAAAATGTGTCTAATTAAAATTTCAACATGAAAACAAAAATTCTTTAAGTACCAACTTAAAAATCATGCACAATTTATATACAAATTTGGAAAAGTATAATTTTTCATAAACTATTCATTTTGTCAGCATTAGTGTAAATTTCCACTGTGAAAGCAATCGACCAATATTTAATACAAGGGTAATTTAAAAGAATATACTTTTATTTAATTAATTAGAAAAATGACCTCTAAACTTGATTATTTAGAAAAATGACCCTCTTTCAGTCTATATAAGGTAAATTCGTGTCCTATTAAAAGCGAGTTCTATATTAAAATTGCAATAAATTAATTTTTTTATCAACTTACTCAAAACGAAACTCGCGTTTTATTAAAAGCGAGTTTCAAACACGTACTATAAAAAACAAATTCACTTTACATGGACTGACAGAAAGTCAACTTTCTAAATAATCAAGTTTGAGATATTTTTCTAATTAATTATTTAAAAAATATATTCATTTAAAAATGCCTAAAACATGGCAATTTGTATGGTTGGAAAAGTCAGCTGTTCCCATTGTGCATGGCAATGCACAAGTGTTGATTTCCAAGTCTTTCTTACTCTCATGACATAGGGTGTCTTTAGGAATGCTTTTGGTGGGACAAAAACAATTTCCCACCCAATAAGCAATGAAAAACGCTGATTTACTTTATAATCACCAATATTCAACTTATTAGTTAATTAATTTGAATTGAGTATTGCAGAGATTTATTATGGGACGATTCTCTCAATCTAATTTTCTTCATTCACAACGTCAATATTCGAACCATAACCTTACTTAAGAGAGATTTAGTGTGTGATCCGCTAGACCAACTGATTATTGGTAAAAAAAACATTCTGTTTTTAACATAACTTCACATTTTAAACGCTTATTTCCAATTAAACTGAAATGTCAAAAAATTTGATTTTTGCGTTAACCCAAGTGAACTCACATTTTTAACCTTCAAAATTGTTTTGTGTTTCTTTTATTTATTTGTTCTGTTTAGGCTAATTACTATTCGCTTCTTATACCATACATGTGTTTGTTTTCGTTTTCTTTTCGTGAATAAACCAATTAATGTCAGAATATTATATATATATATATGTATTTGTTATCAATATTAAATTATGATGTTTTATTGATGTTGTGTAAATTGTATTTTATAATTTTATTACAGTGAGTTGATACATTTTATATCATAATATTAATAAATTTAAATAGAATATAAATATAAGAAGAAAAAAAAGAAAATGGGATGCGACAACAATAAATTGGCAATGCACCACACGATACGATACAAGTATAAATTTCCATAATATGTATATTTTGTCAGCATTGGTGTATTTTCCCCTATGAATGCAATCGACCAATATATGTATCCTATAATACAAGAATAGAAATCTTCCAAACTTTTTTGGTATTCCTATTTATGTCCCTACACTAAAGAATTAAGTTTGAGATTAAAATTTAAAATTAGGGTTTAGGATAATAGTCTAGGAAATTGAAGGTATGGTGTATTTTTTAGAGTTTAAGATTTAAAATTTAAGATTATATTTAAGAATTTAACTATTGGGTATAAAAAGTGACCCGAAAAAACAGAAGATTTTTGTTCATACTACACTACAGGGTTGAAAAGTCAGTAGTCCCCGCCGTGCATGGCAATGCACAAGTATTGATTTCCAAGTCTTACTCTAAACAGAGTTGTCCTTTGCATTGCATTCTGGACTTAGCCGAAAAATCTGTCATTTCGTTGCTTAGTCTCGGGACGTGCTGAAAACGGATTTGGTGTATTTTTACAATCAAACGATCAATCTTGAGAAAAAGTTTGCCACCAGCACCAAGATCTTTGCAAAGAGTTTGAGATCCAGTTTAGCGCTACTTTAGAATCTAATATATCAATAAAGCACGTCTTTTATGCCCAGTAAGCTTCGATAAACATTCGTTTGTCACAAAATTTTAATCGACTGATTAAATTTTTAATTTTAGAAAAAAATGACATATTGTTATCAAACTTATAATCTAGTGAGTTGCGTGTACTTTTTACATTTTTCCAAATTATAGAAAAGACAAATAGATTGGATGGGAAAGTTGGCAATGGGCTTCAATTTCTGCATGAACCCCGCAATTAGTGAACTTCATTGGTTTTTTATATATATCATTAAATTTCGCCACTTGGAATTCACCCATTTCCCCTATCAAGTCCCATTTCCACAAAGCTTGATGGGAAACATTCGGTTCATTATGGCTCTCATGGTGGCCGTGTGTTGCTTAATCTTGTGGTGTCATTCTCTGCCAGAACAAGAACCACTATCGACACTGATCAATCGGCTCTCCTTGCACTGAAAGCCCATGTCGTTGGTGATCCTCACAATCACTTAACCAATTGGTCTACTGCTACCTCGGTTTGTAATTGGCTCGGTGTCACCTGCGGATCTGGACAACGAAGAGTCACATCTCTCAATCTTAATAGCATGAATCTCTCTGGTATTGTACCACCTCACATTGGAAATTTATCTTTTCTTTATCGGCTCGACATGACGAATAACCACTTTAGTGGTTTACTACCCGTTCAGTTGTCTATGTTGCATCGACTGGAATTCATAAGCATGGTTAATAATGATTTTTCTGGAGAAATCCCATCATGGTTCGGTAACTTCCCTAAACTTCAGTACTTGGATTTGGGATTCAACGATTTCACTGGTCATATTCCAATGGGTTTGCTAAATTGCAAAGAGATGGAGGTGATAAGATTGGGATCCAATGCTATAGATGGGATTTTACCAAAAGAAATGGGCAACTTAACAAAGCTCCAGTTTCTGGATCTCCGACACAACCTGATACAAGGTAAGAGAAAAGGCATTATCAGGATGCAGTTTTAGCTTCTTCTTCTTTTTTTTTTGTCTTTGTCCGAGTGCAATATCGGCTTTGTTTCGTAGGAAAGCCTCAACTCTTATTCATGTTTTTCTAAGCCGATAAGATTTTATTCACGTCTTTATTATTATTACTATTATTATTATTATTAGGGTAAACTATGCCAAGTACCATTAAATTATTGAGGGTGACTCGTTTTTACCACTACGCTGTTAACTCCTTAACATCATGATGACTTGGATGCTAGACCAAAACGACGTCGTTTTGCTGGAAGAAAATATGAAAAATTATGCACTCAATGGGATTTGAACCTAGAATCTTTAGAATAAAGGCAACCTCTTAACAACTAAGCAAACTTAATATTTTTGTTTTGTTTCCAGCACAAATAATATATATTCCAAACTGTATTTGAGATTAATTCAATTTATGTTATTATTTAAATAATATTACTCTATATAAATAATATAAATATATTATAAATAATATTAATATACATATAATAATATATTAATATATATAACTAATAAATAAAATATTTATATTAAATAAAAAAATATATTATTAATAATATTAAATATAAAAATAAATAATATATTATTATAAAAATTAAAAAACTAATTTTCAAAAAACCCAAAATTTACAAAAAAAAATCCCCCAAATCCACCAAAACATCAAATTCTAACCTATAAACCCTAAATCCTAAACCCTAAAACCATAAACCCATTAGCAGCCAAAATGGATGGATTTGGGGTTTAAGCTTTAGGATTTTGGAGAATTTTTTTTTAATTTTAGAAATTTCAATTTTTTTAAAATCAGTTTTTTAATTTTTATAATAATATATTATTTGTCTATATATTTTAATATTATTTGTTTATGAATAAAATTTTAGGGTTTAAAGTTTATAGTTTAGGGTTAGGGTTTAAGGTTTTGTTGGATTTTGCGTTTTTTAAAAATTTTAAGATTTTGAAAATTAGTCTTTTAGTTTTTATAATAATATATTTATCTATTTAATATTATTTATAATATAAAAATATTTATATAGTTTTATTTTATTTATTATTTATATATTAATATATGTATACTAATATATTTATATTAGAAATAATATATTTATAATATTTATATAGAGTAATATTATTTATATGATAAATTGCAGTTTAGAATATATATTATTTATGTTAGAAACAATCAAAGATATTAAGTTGGCTTAGTGGTTAAGAGTTTATCTTTGATTTTGGAGGATTCAGGTTCAAATCGTGCATATTTTCTATATTTTCCTCTAGTAAAACGACGTTGTTTTGGGCCATTTAGTATCAAAATAGAGGCACCAAAACGACGTCGTTTTGGTCTAGCATCCAAGTCATCACGTCGTTAAGGAATTAATGGCGCGGTGGTATAAACGAGCTGAAAGATAAAGTTTGGTGGCAAATTTAGATCAATTGAAAATTTTGTGGTACCTTGCATAGTTTACCCTTGTTGTTGTTGTTATTATTATTATTATATTTTGATACGCAAGCTGTGTAAACAAAATTTAACACTTCTATAAAATTTAAAACCTAAATCTCAAACCCTAAACTCTAAATTCTAATCATAAACCTTAAATTCTATACCTTACTCACTAAACCCCTAAACCTTAACCTAAAACCCTAAACCCTAAATTGAAAGGCTTGTGTAAACTAAAGTTTACAAAAGCTTGTGTATTATTATTATTATTATTATTATTATTATTATTATTATTATTATTATTATTATTATTATTATGATGATGATGCTTTACTGAGAAAAAAAACTGCATGCTTCTCATCTACCATGATATAGTGTTTAACTCTTAATTGTTTTATTTTTTTAACAATGTAAGTGTTGTGTTTTAATTCTTAAAAATTACAGGTCAGATCCCAGCGAGTTTGTTTAAGTGCAAAGAGTTAGAAGGTTTATTATTGGGTTTTAATAGTTTGGAGGGGATTTTACCGAAAGAAATAGGAAACTTGACAATGCTTAGGGCTCTAGGGCTCGGCCACAACCTGATCCAAGGTAAACGAAAAGCATTTGGATGCAATTTTAGCTTCTTCTTTTTTTAATTTGTTATGTTTCTCGACTTTAATCTCAGCTTTGTTTAATAGGACAATATATGTGCGTGGCATCGTCATAATATCAATCTCGATTGAACAGTTTATAATAATATATGTCTAACAAATTGATTTTATCGTATAGGTGTAATTCCACAACAAATCGGAGATCTTCTGAACTTGGAAACATTAAGTATTTTTAGCAATACTATGCTAAGCGGGCCACTTGTTCCGTCCATAAGTAATTTAACACGTTTGAGAATTATCGATTTATCCGATAATAACCTAACAGGTATTAATACAACATTTCTTCACGATTGATGTTCAGTTTGTTGATCATTTTCTTTTCTTTCTTAAACTATTATGTCCAATTTCCATTTCTCTGACTTAAATATTTTATACTTGGGCAAGTTAATAGTTGGTTATGCATGAATAGAATAAATAGTTCCTCTGCTACAATTGAATCAGATTGACAATCGTATAGAAAGTTAAGCCAAATATATATATATATATGAATTTATTTAGTATAGATGAAGACACACCCTTGAGCTTACTAATAGCCCAGCTAAGCTCCATACTCCAGCTCATTGCACCCCTATTCAAGTTACACACTCCCAAAATGGCTGCCCAAATATTTTTTTAGAACTCACATCCAAAAAAACAAATAATCAAGCATTTCTATTCCTCTACCACAGAGAATACATCTTGCATCAGCCTGGATACCAAATGAGATCAATCGATCCTTCGTAGGCAACCTATTAATAATCGCCATCCAAGCAATTGTCGCATGCTTAGGTATATTAGAGGTGTGCCAAATAAACCTTGATTTTTGGAAGAAATAAAATTTAGATTATTTTTTGAGTAATTCTTGTTGCAAGTTCTTTGCTTATTTGCACGTTCACACTCCTGTTTGCCTAATCAATGGTGGTTAGGAGGGTGTGTTAGAGCCTATTATGGTGTTTGCCTAGTCAATTGCGATTAGGAGGGTGTCTAGGACAACAACATCTATCTCAACATCATCCATTCATCGGAGAGATTCGTGTTGTTCCCAGGTGTTTGCCTATTCAATTGCAATTAAGAGGGTGCCAAGGACAAATCTATCCAACACCACCACCATCATATTCATCCATTGATTTCAGCAAATTCACGTTATATTCATCAATCAACTTCCATTAAATACGTTCTCTGATGTATCGTATCATTTGGTATCGGATTTAGGTTGTTCTTGAATTTGTCATTGAGCAACGTATTGAATTTTATCCTTTTGGGGACTCGGTGTCATAATTGTTGTCGACTGGATCATTCAGGGTATGTTTGTCCAAATAAGTCTTATTTTCAACCAAAAAGAGAGAGTGGTGTGTGCCAAACAAGCCTGTGCCATATCACCTTCTCTTTTTTCAGTCGAACTCCATCCCAGATCTTTGCAATAGTGAGCAATGGGTCAGAGAGTAATCCAGCCGAGGCAACAACTCTCAGCTTCATCAGTTCCCTCTAAAAGCTAATGTTGTTAGTGATTCTTACTAAAATTCCTGTCTCTATTTGTAATTGACTTTGGTGTTCCAAAAAGTCATATTTCTAGGAATAGTTTTTTTTCTTAAGAAATCCCATCATGGTTTGATTCCATCCTTAGGTTTCAATATTTGTCTTTGAACAGGCCAGATACCATCCAATATGTTTGATCGTCTACCTAGACTGCAAGAGATTCACTTGGATTGGAACAGATTTATGGGAAAATTCCAATAGGCTTATTCAAGAGCACAGAGTTACATGCAATGTTCTTGTCTTTTAATCGTCTGGAGGGGATCTTACCAAAAGAAATAGGCAACTTGACAATGCTTCGGATTCTAATTCTCGAAGGCAATCTGATCCAAGGTAAACGGAAAACATTTGGATGTTTTTATATTTCATTAAACGAAAACAATACAATTATAATTAATGTGTCTCGCTAAATTGAGTTAATTCATGAATCTCACCCTTCATTTCTTGGAGGAGATTGAAAATTAAAAGAATTACACGGGAAATCAGTTTTAATAGCTTTCAATTTTTATCTAATTATTAAGGGTATATGATGTAAATTATCACTAAACTTTACTCTCAACCCTATTTTGGTCACTAAAGTTTTAAAACGTTCAATTTACTCACTAAAGTTTTAAAAGAATTACAAGACGTCCATTTACCGACGAACGAAAGAACTTCTCCAACGAACGGTGGAAAACTTCATCGATATGAGAGTAGAACATACTAAGAAACGGGCTCCATCGGACGATGGAGAAGGGAGATCGACGAGAGAGAAAACATAAGATTTTCGGCTGATTCGAGAACTTCAAAGCATTTTTCGACAAAATGGAGGTTGAATTCAGACTTAGGGGTACAGAGGAAGTAACTAGTGAAATTTGAGATCGAACAACCACTCTCTATGATCGTTTGGGGTCTAAGAGTGACTAAAAACGTTCAATGTCTAAACTTTAGTGACAAAAAAGTTCAATGTTTAAACTTCTGTGAGTAAATTTTATGTTTTGAAACTTCAGTGACCAAAATAGGTTTAAGAGTAAAGTTCTGTGATGCTTTATGTAATTTACCTAATTTTTAATTTGATTGTCATATTAAAATGTTTATGGTTACATTTTGTAACCAAATATATCTAGCAAATTTGATTTTATTTTTTAAATTATAAGAGGTGGAACCCAACAAGTGGTCCCCATAAAAAAAGCGGATGATGTTCATCTTAGGAGACCTGGGTTCAATTGCTTTGTCTGCAAGATATGTTTATTGTCAAAGGTTTAAGAATATTAAACATATATTACTATGTAATCACCTTTAGACTATTCAAAAAAATTACAAGAGGTAAATCACCAATTGCCGACTAAAGAACCGTTTTGTCAACCATCTCGAATCACCACCTTTACGTTTGAGACCTCAACAATTTAATTTTCTTTTAAAATTCTAGACATTTTCAAATTTGTATGTCAATTTTTAAAGAATAACTAAGGGAACTAAATTTAAAACTGAACTTTCATTATGCAGGTCAAATCCCAGAACAAATTGGAGATCTTTTGAATTTGGAAAGCTTAACTCTTCAAAGCAATAGCCTAACGGGGACTATTCTTCCGTTTACTGGAAACCAGACGAGTTTGACAACACTCGATTTGTCCCATAACCATATAACAGGTACTATTATCACATTTCTAATTTAATTACTAGAACCTTTCCCCCATATAATTGTCCAGTTTTCAACCCAACCAATTAAACTGATTGGTCCGGTTCGAGTTTTGCATCACTAGTTTTCCCTAATTTAAAAGTGAATCGCTTTTGCAGGTGTAATCCCAAGTGAAATTGGAGGTCTTCTCAACTTGGAAGAATTAATCCTTCAAGGGAATCGTCTAACAGGGCCGATTCTCCCCTCTATTGCTAATCTAACACAGTTGATGTCGCTTTATTTGTCTAATAATAACTTAACAGGTATCAGTACTACATCATCTCACAATCATTTTGATGTTTTGTTCTTTTCTTTTTCCTTATTGAAATTTATGTTCACTTTCAATCAATATATGCAACCAACCTAGAGGTATATATACGTAATTCATTTTGCAGGATACATTCCAGTTAGTTTGGGCAATCTAAGAGATCTACAATCGCTGGACCTAAGTAATAATAGTCTGATTGGACAGATCCCCACCACAATTGGAAGTTTAACAAACTTGCAAGGTATCGATGTTTCGAACAACATGCTGGTAAAGAATATCCCATCCGAGTTATGCCGATTGGCGAGGTTGCAAGTCTTGGATCCCAATTTGTGATGGCGTTGTACAATGCACTAAACTCACACCACAAGCCTGTAATAGAGTCATCCATAGCTGCTGCATATATGAACACTCTGCAAACAAATGATCCCCTGGACTCCATCCCCTCATTGCATAGCCGACAAGTCAGGTCCACTTGCTGACTCCATCAGAAAATGTGATCCTTTGTTAGCAAGCGATTAATGAGAACTAGCCCTGAAATAAAAACTCCATTTCAAAAATACTTTTCAACCTAATGAAAATGTTAAAATTTGTAGTTTTTGTGTTCGAGAATGATTTTTTAATCGAAAATTACATTTTTAATTTTTGTTTGTTGTTGGCACGTTTTCATTTATCTTGTGGAGTAATCTTCGTCTATATTTATTAACGTTCTTGTAACATTCAATATAGTGTACTCTCTGATTATAAAAGGTCGACGGTCTAGTACAGTTAAATTTTTTAAGGAAGATGCACATGAATTTAAAGGAAGGTTTAGTTTTTTTGTTCTTGTTCAAATAATAATAATTTAAATATCATTTTAATGTAATTTTTACTCTTGTTCAAAAAAAATTCTTGTGATTTGAAAAGTTTATATCATGCTAATATTAATTTTTTTTAGAGAAATTTTTTAGTATATATATCATCATAATTTAAGTTAATATATTTAATATATTATATTATGAAATGATTTAAATATTATTTGAGTGGTTTCTGACGACGGGAGATTTTGGTCGAACTTAGAGAATAATTTGATATTTTACTTAAAATTTAGGGCTCAAAATAATATTTTATCTAAATCTCAAAGGTCAAATTAGTATTCTAGCTAAAGTTTATAGGTCAAATTAAAAAATGACCATTTTGATCAGGGGTTCGAATCTTGCGTTGTAAATGAAAAAAATAAACTGGATAAATTATTCTTATAATGTGATTATATAAAATCTTGTAACAACCCAGATTTCGAAATCCGAGGGTCGGGTTAACCCGAAGCATGGGCTTCACGACTAGGCTTGGATGTTGGGCCCCGAAAGCCTTGTTGGGCATCCCACTTATTGTTGGGCTTAAAGTTTTGGGCTAATAGGTGAGTGGGAAGATGAATGAGGGGAATGGAGTAAAATTCCAATTTTTGAAAGGGAAAAGGGTTGATTTTTATTAATGTGCTGCAGAAAAGTTTGGGGTGGTGATCTCACCTTGTCCCCAATTTCATCCCCATCTCCCTTTTTTCTCTTTCTTGTGACCCAAGAGCAAAGATTAAAATTTTATTGTTTTGAATAAAAATCCCGAATTGAAGGTTTGGAGAGTGTTGTTCATCACCTAGTGATCTATCTTTCAAGGTAAGTATTGAGAGTTTTGGTGATGGTGGGAAAAATGGGTATTTTGTAGGGGTGAAGAGAAAAAACGGGAATAGAGGTTGTTGGCCCATTTCTTGTTGCAAAATCATTCTTACTTCTTATCTTTGACATATAGCATCGTGGTAACTCGTTTTTCATCATCTCTTGTAGTGAAAGAGGTGGGAGAAGCTTCCAAAGCTCAAGAGAAGGGAAAGGCTTGAGGAGTTTGGCTAGGGGCTCATTTTTCAGCTTAAAATTCAAGGTTAGTACACTACTAACTCCTAATGTTTTATGGAAATCATAAAAATAGGCTTGATGCATGTTTGTAATGTTTTTGGTTTGGATGAACCTTGGTTGCTCTTTAATGGTAAATTTTGAAATTGATGTTAATAAGGCTAAAAATTGGTAGGAATCCACTTAAACAACTCCTCATAACTTGTAGGTTTATTTTGGGGATTAACCATATAGGTTAAGTGGGGTTTTGGGGAAAATTCGGCTAAGATTCTAAATTTTGGGCTCGCTTACCGGTACTGGGTGGTGCAATATCGGTACGCCATCATAGAGAAGGAGACGAAGTGTAAGGGGCATATCGGTACTCTGGGAAGAGTATTGGTACCACTTGCATGTTTAAAATTCCAGTAGCGTTTTCGCGTACCGATACGCCCCTATTCCATTTAGCGAAGAAAGCTTTTGTGTAACGGAATGCACAAGTGACGATACTAAATTTGGGGATCGGTATGGGGGTCCACGTACCAGTAATTGGGTTTGGCTTGAATCTTTTGAATGTAAAATGAGTATCGGTACTCGGGGATGAGTATCGGTACCCTAGAGTGGCGTACCGATACCCATGTAGGTATACCAGTACGCATAGAGCAATCTGCCCAAGAAATTACGTTTTGAGTTCGGGAGTCCTATAATTCGAGGACTAAGGCCCAATAGGCTCCTAATGGGGTGAAATGAATAGTAAAATCGAGAAACTAAGATTTAAACCTCCTTTATGAGCATCTAAAACCTTGTGTGACTTGTTTGTAATTGAATCCTAAAGGCACTTGTGGTTGAGTCAATAATGTTTGATGGGATTCAGATACCCAGTAAGAGTGTGTTGCAGCATAAGAAGACGCTCGATGAGAGATTTTGAGCAATGCTACTCGATGAGAGATTTCGAGCGCTAATACTCGATGTGAGATTCTAAGTATTGATGCTCGATGTGAGATTTTGAGCATAGGTGTATGTTTCGATGTTGGTGACATCGGGCCTCACCCTAAGTTTGTGATATTGATGTGATTTATGAGATGATGCATTTATACTTGATATGTGTTTAGGCGATTATGGTAGTGCCACTGCTTATCCTTACCATGATATAACTTTGTCTAGCACGCTCTTACTTATGATTTGCATGAAGTATGGTTGAGTGGTTATGTATCCATTGAGCATGTTAGCTTAGCGTCCGAAATCGTTGTTTCTATTCGCAGGTAAGTAGGTTTGATCGTGGACCGTGAAGCACCATCGAGGCCTGAGTTTAGCATTGACGGTTATGGATGAGTACAAGTACATAGATGTAGTGAGCTTTGTATTCGTAGGACCCTATGTATTTGTAACTCTATTTTAAATTATGTATTCAGTCAAATGTTTTAATATTGTTTATTTTGGAGCTCCGAACGCATGTTAAATGCTTTTAAATTTATCTAATTATGTGAAACTTTATGGTTTGGACTTACAATTGAGATTTTATTGGACTTTAAAAAAGAAAAACTTTATGGGAATGGTTTGGGCTTGTAGCCCAATGTAGCATTCGGGTCGATGTCGTTAAAAATTTGGTCCAAATTAAACGACCAATATACTAGTGATTATAAAAAGAAGGCTTAATACCAAAATAAGTGCCTAAACTATCTTATTTTTCTTTTTTAGGTGCCTAAATTATTTTGTCTCTTTTAGGTGCTCAAACTATCATTTTTAGTCAAAGTATGTACCTAAATTGTCATTTTTAGTCAAAATAGGTACTTCAATTTGACCTTAAAAATGACAAAAAATATTAATTTAGACATCTAAAAAGTACAAAAAATACTTTAAATACTTATTTTGATATTAAACCTACAAAGAATACATACTCTACTTTCGCCTCTTTCTCATGTTTTTACCCTTTTTCTTGATATACTTTCTCGCCAAAGACGAGGAATGTATGAGTTAGCCGGATAGAAGAGGCTATTGCCCCTCTCAAAATATTTTTAGTATAATAACATTTTAAGTTTTCTTAATTTAAATATTAATTAAATAAATTTTTATGGAATTTTTATTTAAATATAGCTTTTGGATTTTTTTAAATCCGATACTTTCTATTTTAATTTCTAAATATTGTATTTTTTATAGTACCTTAAAAGTCAGATTTAACATAATCTGATTATAAATCGTATTTTTTTAGAAAAAATCTTAAAAATTGCCTGAAGTCGGATCCTCCTGAATTAGTCTTTAGAGTTTTTTTTTTAGAATTTACTGTTTAATCTGTTAAATCTGATTTTTATAGTACTGTAACAAATGTAATATTTCAGAAATTAAAATGAGGATAACATATTTTAGAAGAAAAAAACCTAAAATAATATTTATAGAATTCCTCTAAAATTTTACTCTTAAATTTTAAATTTAAAATATTAATAAATTTTTATTTCTCTCGACATTTAATCTTAGCTCGTCCGGTTTCTCGCCCTCCAACTAGAAGATTTTTATACAAAATAATTTTCTCTCGCAAAATTCCTATAAACAAAGGAAAACCCACAAAAAATATACTTGTCCTAATGAATCCATATGACGAGAGAAGGCTGAGAGACGAAGTGATCTACTTACACACTCTCTGGCACCAAGGCCCCCCTCAGAGCACTAATCAAACCCCCCAGAAAAGACCCGGACCTTCAACCCTAAACCCCATCAACAGAAGAAAGTTTGCTCATTCAGGATCCTACCCACCACACAAACCCGACCCAGGACTCGACTGGTCAGCCCTTATGGAACCCTCATCACCTTCGTCTCCTGGATGGCCACAACCCAAGTCTAAACCTGACACCACCGTCAGCTCTGTTTCAATTGAAGACCAAGCCAGGTTCGCCTCCATGCAAATGCAAAACAAGGTGGTTGAAAGTTGCAAAGGGTTTTTCAATAAAAGGGTTTATAATGAAGAAAACAGTGATGGTGATGATGTTGATGAAGAAGAAAAGAATGAGTTTGACATGTTTTTTATGAGTATTTTTGTGGATAACAGTGAGCTGAGGGGTTACTATGAGGAGAATCATGAGAAATGTGAGTTCTTTTGTTTGGTTTGTGGAGGCATTGGTGAGAATTTAGGCAAGAAATTCAAGGGATGTGTTGGACTTGTGCAGCATTGCATGTCGATTTCGAAAACAAAATATAAGACGGGCCATAGGGCTTTTGGATTGGTTGTTTGTAAAGTTCTTGGTTGGGATTGTGATAGGTTGCCTGTGATTTTGTTGAAGGGGGAGCCTTTGAGTTGTAGTTTGGCAAATTCAAGGGAAC
This sequence comes from Hibiscus mutabilis, assembly GCA_019671005.1. NCBI lineage: Eukaryota > Viridiplantae > Streptophyta > Magnoliopsida > Malvales > Malvaceae > Hibiscus > Hibiscus mutabilis. The sequence goes on from JAGYYJ010003248.1 coordinate 43,555, forward strand.
CCCAGGTAAAACTTCTAATGTTTACTTCATTTTGTTTGTTGTGTTTAATTGCATGCTAATTATCTCAATCATGGAGCTTTATGAGTGTAGGCTACATGTGAACTCTGTATATTTGCATGGTATAGATGGTTTGAATTGAATAATTAGTAGTAGGAATTGATATTGAGAATAATCATTCCTGATGTGGACTGCTGCCAATGGTAAGGTTTGCAGGGTTAAAAGGATTTGGTCATGCTTGATTAATGAGGAATTTTGTGTAATATGAGTTTAGGAGTTGAATTGAAGTTAAATAAGGAATTGTATTCTAATTGCGTTAAGTGCAGAACACTTTAAATGGAGATGATTCCAATAAAAATGTTGGGAATCTTGAAACTGGAAATTCAGATGACGAAGTCCAGAAAGAAGTGTCTAACTCTCTGGTAAGAGTTTATCTATTGACTTTTTCTGATAGTATTTTTATGGACTTTTTGCAATGTTGTGATCAAAGTGATTGTTGTAGGATGTGAAATAATACCAACTGCATGACATTTAGTTGTGAGATCTTGTATCTTATAGTTTTAAAATTGAACAAGATTTTATTCTTTTACAAATTAAATGAAAAGTGTGAGGATTCTGATTTTAAATGATATCGACTAGATAGCTTTTTTTTTAATAACAACAACAACAATAATTGTTACAGCATTGTTGGTGCACGGTTGCCATTTTTTGGGCAACTGAACATTATAATTATGTATCTCAGATATGCAAAGTTTGATATTGTGAAATTAGTTATCAAATTGCCAAAATACTAAATTTTCCACATATCGATGTCCTTTGCTGGTATACTCAATATCATCACCTTCATTTCATTTCTAAGAGTTCTATAATGATGCTTCTTAACGCCCTATAAGTATTTATTCTCATGGTTAATTTAAGAAAGAAGGTCAATAGATGATTGAGGATATGTGAACATCTGGTGAAAAGCCTAGAGTTGCTCTTAGAATATTTTGAAACTAACCTTTTCCATAAAGTACTAAAGCCAACCTCATTTATTCATCTCGGTCAGAGCATGTTTTGTCTGATTTTTGTCATATTGTTTTGGCTTTTTCAAATGTTTATTATCCTGACATTGCTCATGCATTAGTTAAATTTGTTTTTCCAAGCTCATAGGTTAGCTTATGGCAAATTTTGCAGGATAAGAGGGATGATTTGAATGTAATTTTGGGTAATGTGGTGTCTGTGAATGCTGATGGTAATAAAACAGTTGAAAGAGGGGTTTCTGGTATCGATCCAAGAAATGGTGAACCGATGGTCTGTGAGGTGAGTAACGAATAATGTGAGTGTATGACTATTTGCTTTATCATTCATGGAATCTTGGGTAAACAAGGAATTTTCTTGGTTCTTTTGAGTTGCAGAATTCTTTAAAGGGGGATGATGCCAATAAAAATGTTGAAAGCCTCAAGATTTCAGATGCTGGACCAAACAAAGCAGTTAATGATATGGTGAGATAACTATTTTCTAGCAGTGTATGCATGTCCCATAAATCACTACAATTACTTTACCAGCAACCTCAACCTTGTTCTTCATTGCATACTACAATGAGCTATGAAAATGCTTCTCCATGATCCACAAGTATAAAAACACATTGTTATTAGGTGAAAAGGGGAATATGATAGTATTTAGATCCCCTAATTGTACCTCTGCTACACAACAATTCGTGCAAAGCATTATCCAAGTTGTTGCTTCTGCAAGTGCTTCTTTCAGATCCCCTCACTTGCACCCTTTCTTTTGAATGTTAAACTGGAAAAAGTCGGTTATTGATTTTTTGGTATCATCAAAGTCTATATATGTTTTGGAATGTGTATGATGCAGGGATTAGACTTGTCTCAGATCACTACCAGTGAATGGCCCTGCATGGAACCTGTTAATGAGTCCACTTCAACAACTCCGGGATGGCCCAGCTTTAATACTTGTACTGCTCCTGTCACACATGTGGTTTCTGCTGAAGAACAGAGAAGAATCGACATGGTGCAGTTCCAGCAGAATGTCTTTGAAGCTTGCACACAATTCTTATCTACAACAGCTGAATCAGACAGCGGCGAAGATGATAATGAATTTGATGAAGATGAAAATGAAGATGATTTAATGAATGAAGATGGGTCTAAAGACAGTGAGGAGTTCAATTTCTTTTTGAGGCTTTTCACAGAGAACAATGGACTCCAAAGTTATTACAAGAATAACTGTAGAGATGGGGATTTCTTTTGTTTGGTCTGTCGCGGTATCAGGGAAAAAGCTTGGAGGACTTTTAAAGACTGTGTGGGGCTTATTCAGCATTCGACTGCAATATCAAAGACAAAAAGGAAACGAGCTCATAGAGCTTTTGGGCAGGTTATTTGTAAGGTTCTTAATTGGGATATTGACCATCTTCCGTTGAACATGTTGAAGAGTGAGACTCAGAATCATTCATTGGAGGACTTGTCACAGGTAACCATCGATATGCAACTGAGCATTATAATTATGCATGTCAGAGATGCAAACGTTTGATATTATGAAAATTAGTTACCAAAATACTAAAGTTACCACTTACCAATATCCCTTTCTGGTATACTTGATATCATCATCATCTTTATTTCATTCGTAAGAGCACTATATTGATGCTTCTTAACATTCTACGAGTATTTAATCCCATGACGTGTTTGCATAAAGAATGACAATAGGTAATTTTAAGGATGTGCCAACAGGTTGTGAAAAGCCTAGAGTTTCTCCTAGAATATTTGGAAACTAGCCTTTTCCAAAAAGTACTAAACCTCATTGGTTCAAATCAGAGGTTGCTTTTGTTTAATTTTATCTCATGTTGTGGCTTTTTGAGATGCTCCTTACCCTGACATTGTTCGCAGTAGTTAATTTTGGTTTTCCAAGTTCAAGGGTTGGCTTATGTTTAATTTCCCTGATAAGGGGATGATTTGAATGTTGTTTTGGGTTATGTGGACTGGAGTCTGCAAGCACTGATGGTAGTGAACCAATTGAAAAAGAGGTTTCTACTATTGGTCAAGAGGAATGTTAAATTGTTGGCCTGTAACACAAGTAGTGAGTGTTGGTTTTTTCACTTCATTCATGTGCACTCATGCAATCTGGGCTAAATACGGAATTGTCTCGTTGTTTATGTGAATTTTGCAGAATTCCTTGAAGGGGGATGATGCCAAAGAAAATGTAGAAAGTCTTGGGATTTCAGATGGTGAACCAAACAAAGAAGCACTTAATGATCTGGTGAGATAAATTTTTTCTTGCACTGTATCCATGCCATATAAATCACCCACAAATCCTTTACCAGCAGCCTTATCCTTTTTTCTTGCCTTACCACAAGGAGCTATAATAAAGCTTCTCCATGATCCACAAGCATATAAAAACTCATTTGTTATTTGGTGAAAGAAAAATTAAAAATGCTATTATTAAGATGTTCTATGGAGAAAAGCCCGGGTAAGTTCGAGGCTACATTATCTAACCTACCTCAGCTACGCAACAATTCTTACAAAGCATTATCCAAGTTGTGGCTTCAGCAAGTACTTCTTTCAGATTCCCTCACTTGCACCCTTTGTTTTGAATATTATATTAATGAAAGTTGATTGATGGTTTTGGTATCAACGAAATTGTTATATATTTTCGAATGTCTATAATGCAGGGATTAGACTCGTCTCATATCACTACCAATGAATGGCCCTGCACAGAACCTGTTGACGAGTCCACTTCAACAACTCTGGAATGGCCCAGCTTTTGTACCGCTCCTGTCACACATGTGGTTTCTGCTGAAGAACAGAGAAGAATTGATATGGTGCAGTTCCAGCAGAATGTCTTTGAAGCTTGCACACAATTCTTATCTACAACAGCTGAATCAGACAGTGATGAAAATGATAATGAATTTGATGGAGATGAAAATGAAGATTTAATGGATGAAGATAAAGACAGTGAGGAGTTCAATTTCTTTCTGAGGCTTTTCACTGAGAACAATGGACTCCAGAGTTATTACGAGACTAACTGTAGAGATGGGGATTTCTTTTGTTTGGTCTGTCGTGGTATCAGGGAAAAAGCTTGGAGGACTTTTAAAGACTGTGTGGGGCTTATTCAGCATTCGACTGCAATATCAAAGACAAAAAGGAAACGAGCTCATATAGAGCTTTTGGGCAGGTTATTTGTAAGGTTCTTAATTGGGATATTAACCATCTTCCATCAACCATATTAAAGAGTGAGCCTCCTAGCCATTCATCGGAGGACTTGTCACAGGTAACCATCGATCTACAATTCCTTGTAACTGTAATGTCACAGTCCACAAATGGTTTTGAGTTAAATAGTTGCAGTTTCAGAATGATGGAAAAGATGATTCGAGCCAAGTTCAAAGGAGGATGTTGATGCACATCAAAATAATAACATGATGAGTAGTAAGGTCAGTAATGCACCCCTATTGAACTAAACTCTATCCCTTTTTTTTCTTCCTTAAAAAGCTTCCATTGCAGAATACCTTGAACAGAGAACTCGAAAAATGAAGATAAACCAGTAAATTCCCCGGTGAGTTTGGTATTTTCCAAATGTTGATGTTATCCTCGATCTTTACGCCTTTCAAAACGATTATCAAATTCTTTTCTTTAACCTCGAGAAGCAATTTGCTTAACCATGTTGAAATTTGACAATGTTGAAACTGCAAGTTCCCATTGTCAACAGAAGAATTCTTCAGAGGAAAAAAAGACACAACCTAAAGCAGACAATGATGAGATGGAGAATTCAAGTTTTCAAAGATCCGGTGAAGATGCTCACAATCTCAAGTTTAAGGAATATGTTAAAATCAATGAACTTTGTAGCTAGCTACTGAAAGTGTATGTTAGACTATTTCATGGTTTACCATATGAATGAACTTGGATAGAGGTGTTAACCATTCTGCAAAAATTTGGATCAATTTAGACATGTTTAAATATTTTCTGTTAGTATTTGTACTTGTTGGCTTAGATATTCCAATTAGGCCGCCTAAACTTTTTGTTTTCACAAACCTTTTAAAGGTTTATGGGATTAGTGTAGGGATTTAGAACTTAGGGTTATGGTTAAAAATTAGGGTTTAGTGTTAGAATTTGGGGTTTATAGTTAAGGTTTAGGTTTTAAGGTAATATGATCGAGAATTTAAGTTTTAATCTATAAATTTTAACTTTTAACCTGAAATTCTCTGAATAATCCTTAAACTCTAAAACTAATTACGTTTGTGCATGGAATAATAACCAATCATTTTTAATCTTATAATTTTTAAAGTGAAACTTTGGTCTTGATTAAATTAAATATAAAGATTAATTAAATCTAAATGAATTGATAATAGGATAATGATAGTTTTTTTAATATTTAATTGATCTAGTATATGATCATTTTTATTAATACACATTTTACAGATAAACTGATCAGTTTAAATCTTTTAAAATAACAATATTTTTGTCACTTAGATTAGGAGATCACTGACGGGTTCGATGATAATTTTTTTAATTATAATCAACATTGAATTTTTGGTCAGAATATTAATACTACCTATAAATACAGGAAGCACCTAGATATTTTGTTGCAGTCTTTTTCTAACCAAAAGAAATTCTCTCTTTTTTATTCCCTACTTTCCCTTTGCCTTTTCTTTCATCTGATCAAAGAAATTCAGTAGTTTACAGAAATGGCCGGAATCGGACCTTTAACTCAAGACTGGGAGCCCATCGTTATTAGGAAGAAAGCCCCTAGCGCCGCCACCAAAAAGGATGAGAAAGTCGTCAACGCCGCCCGTCGAGCCGGTGCCGAGATCGAATCCGTCAAAAAATGTAACTTTTTTTCCCTTTTTATCCCCTTCCTTTGTAAAAGAAAACAGAAATACCTGATATAATTAGATTTTTTTTATTTTATCTCAATTAGGGTTACTTTTTATTGATGATAAAGAATAATAAAAATCTGTTTTCTTTGTTAATGGTGATTTGCAGCGAATGCTGGGACGAACAAGGCAGCATCAAGTGGTACCACTTTGAATACAAGGAAGCTTGATGAAGAAACTGAAAATCTTGCTCGTAAGAATTACTTTATTCCCTTTCGTTCTTTTTTTCTATTTAATCCGATTATAACTGAATTACGTCTGAATAATGAATGGTTTGTTTTTATGTATGAAATCAATTTGTTGCTCACAAGAGAATAATATTTTCAAAAGTGAATTTATTGGTAATTTTTTTTTTTGTGTAAAATAGTAATATAAGTAATTTCTTTTTGAATCTATATATTGGGGTGGATTTTTTTAATTACAATACCTAAACTATCTATAATCCCTAAAACCCTATATCGATGCAAATGCGAACCCACAGCCCTCGAGAGGTGCCAACTGAGCTAAGGTTAGTTGGGGTGGATTTTAATTTTTGTATGGTAAGTATTTGTTGATTTAAAGTATGTTTAAAAATATGTAATCTTCTGTAATTGGAAATTTTATTAACTTTCGAGTCTAAGCGATTTAAAAATGAGTTTCTTATTCATCTATGTAATCTTTGTTAAGAAAATTGAGATATAAATGGGTGGTTTTTGAGTTGATTGGTATGGTAGCAATAGAAATGACTCGGTTAGTACATCCTTGCATTCCACGGAATGGTATTTTTATCATGTGTAAATTGAATTACTTGCTCAATGTATCCATTGCTTTGAAATTTCAATTATGGTTTTATTTACATCAAACTCGGTGAATTACCTGATTACATGTTTTGGTAATCTCATTCAATATCTTTCATAACAAATGAGATGCTTTTTCTTTTACATGATTGGCTGTTATGATATGACCTGAAGCCTAGCCTGCAATTGTTTGTTTAACTTATGTTCATCATAAGTTCCATATGTTTTCACTAGTTTCAAACAGTTATACACCTTCGGGTTTTGATCTGTGTTTAAACTAATGAACAGATGAACGAGTGCCAACAGAACTGAAGAAAGCCATCATGCAGGCTCGAATGGATAAGAAACTCACCCAGGCTCAACTTGCTCAGGTTTCTGTCTTCACTCTTCATCTATGTGTATCCTGATGCATATTCCCTAATAGTTTTACAATTCCATATTTTATTGTTATGTTCTTTCATTGAATCTTTCTTGTCGTCCTACAGATGATCAACGAAAAGCCTCAGATCATACAAGAGTACGAATCTGGAAAAGCTATTCCTAACCAGCAGATAATCGGTAAACTTGAGAGGGCACTTGGTGCGAAGCTGCGAGGGAAGAAGTGAGGAGGGTCTTATCATAACATCAAATAGAACTCGAATATATGGTATCCAGTGTCTTTGAATCCTAAAAACTTTGTGATGTAAATAAATGTTCTCGACCGGGAATAACAGTGTCTGATGACTATGTCTATGACTATTAAGTTTGTGTTGTTGAATGTTACAAGGAATTCTCTTTGCTGTTTATCGGTTTATTTTTTGCTTTTGTCAATTTAGAATGAATTACTCCTTTGATTAACAGATGATGGTTTTAGCAAATAGAAACAGCAATAACTATGTCTATGGGATATGATTTGTTATACCCAAAAAGAAAGTAAAAACATTTAAGTGAACATAGCTTATATGTAAATAACCTTTGATTTAAAGATTTGGTAAACCTTATATTTATTCACTAACTACATAATAGTTCAATGGGATGAGGTATTAGACTTGTTAGATTTTTTTAATAGAAGTCACTAGTTTTATTTAAAAAATAAAATATCTAAAATTACTATGAGAGTTTACAATCTAGAGGGCATTAAACATGTAATCCAGACCTTTTAATACAGTTATTATAATAAGAAATTGATCATTTAAAATCATAAAAAACATACAAGGAGAAAAGTAAAAACTAAATTAAAAAACATGAACAAAAGAGATATACGAACATCATTAATTAACAATGAATGATAAAAAACATCAACACTAACATAAAGATGCATATAACTATAGGGCACGTTGACAAAACGGTCAATTTAATCGCGAATAAAAAATAATGATTATGAGTGCGTATCCAAATTCAGCTCGAGAATCCAAAACATAGAAGATCAACGGGATAATCAAATAAATGTCATCTTGATCGGTTGATGTGAGAATTCATATCAATTTTTAAGAAATGCAACTTCTTCGGTGAGTATAGCTTGTTTCGGAATATTTACAACCGAGAAAAAAAAACAGAAAATGTACTACAAGAAGAAAAAAAAACATGCCACAAAACAGAGAAAAACGTGCCACAAAAAGTTATTGTTAATAAAAATTAGAGAAAAATAAAGAAAAAAAAAAACAAAGATGAGATATAATAAAGTAAGGGTTTAAGTAGCAAATAAGTACCTAAATTATACCCTTTTTCAGACATGTGCTTAAAGTATTTTTTCGGCCAAATAGGTGTCTAACGTTTTCAAAGTTTTCATTTAGGTGCCTCGCCTTTAACAACCGTTAAAAAAATTTCGTTAGACAATAAAAACATGACACGTGGCAATATTAAACATTTTCTGAATTTTTTTAAATAAATCAAAAATTTTAAAATATCCTAAAATTTTCAAATAATTCCAAAATAGTCCTCAAATTCCTAAACCCTCTAAATCCGGCCACTCATACCGGCGTTGGTCCCGTTTTCAGCGACGGAATGAAGTTCCCTCCCCTTGCCGAACGACCCACATATTGTTCATCGTCCGTTATGCTGCCATTCATCGTGAATCATTCGAATAAATTATTCGACGATTTCGACGTTTCACACGACTCAGTGGATTTTCGACGATGATGTGGTGGGGTAAATGATCGTGATGATTCGGCGACGGATGTTATGGGCGATGGTGTGACAATCGGAAGCAAAATCATGTCAAATCGAGATTTGGGTTTTGAGGTGTTAGGGATTTCAAATTTTGGGGCTATTTTGTGAAATTTGAGGTTATTTTGTTTTATTAATTTTTATTTATTTTAAATATAATTTCAAAATTTTTAAGAAGCTGACACGTGTTAGATAACGGAAGTTAACGGTAAAAATTAACGGACAATAACGGCGGGGCACCTATTTGAGTAACATTGAAAACGTTAAGCACCTGTTTGGCCCGAATAATACTTTGGGCACCTATCCGGAAAAAAATATATAGTTTAGGCACTTATTTGCCACTTAAGCCTAAAGTAAACGAAAAGTAAAGATTACTGATGATGGATGACTAACACTAAAACTAGTGTCGTCGTCAGCCAGATCTTTTAAACAAAGTTAAGCGTTCAAATCTTAACGTTTGGATACAATAACCTCATAAACTAGATTGAGAGGATTCTTGTAATAAATGTGTTGTATCTAATCCGAATCAATAGACCTGAATTGAATTAAAGTAAGTGTTTTCATTTGTAGGATTTCAACAGAAACTGGTCATTTAGGAAACCTCTTTGCCAGATGCTTCTAATTTTGCCTAACTGGTCCATAAACACGGCGGCTAGAATGCCATGTTCAACTCTTCCAATGCAAAAGACCAAAGTGAAGAGTTAACAATAACAAACAAATAGAGCTAATCGCATGCTTTTGTCGCCAATTTTCCCTAGAAACACTATTTCCAAAGAAAGCAAGGATTCATGTGCTATTATTTTTACCAAATACTCAAACCCCGACCTCAAAATTTCAAGGCATGATAAACTGCAGAAAGTACTTGCAATTTGATGTTTGCTGCCAATAAAATTTCATTAAATGTTATTAGATACACGATAAACATGCACATCATTTGCTTTTGTCTCGTTAAGCCAAGGTTGTCTAGAAGTTTTGAAAGTGACATTTTAAAAAAACATTATATATTAAACATGTAGCACAACTTGTTCACATATATATATATATATATATATATATATATATATATATATATATATATATATATATATATATATATATATATATATATATATAGTACATCAACATAAAATCACTCGCAAGCCAGTTTTGTACCAAAGCTTGTAAGGCAGATGGCAAAAGCAAGAAAAGCTGACAAGGGCTGCCTATAATCCATGGTGAATGTATCATCACCTACTTTACCGAACTGGAGAACAGTTTCTTCCTCTTCTTTCCCTCCCGATTGGCTCTGCTCCACAGTTGCAGCCAGCTGAAAGTTTTTCACAGATGCTACGGTTACTCGACCGTGGAAATTCAAGCACCAACACTGTAAATGTTCATGCCATCTTGGAGCTTTGTTCCTCAAAGTTGTATGGCCGGATGCAACATGCTCTGGCATTTTCATCTTCGAGTTATCTAGATGCTTGTCATCAACCATATCTTCTGGAAAAGGGCACTGTATCGAGCAAACCATCCTCCTGGGACCTCTTGATTTCAACAGATTGAACTTGTAAGACACTTGCCCGACCTCGAAATTGCCAGCTGGAACTTGGGGGCAGATTTGCTTGCTAGCAAATCTGTGACTTGATCTGCTGCTCGAGGGCTTTGCACCACTGTGTGGTGGCTGACTATCATAGATTTTAAAGTTGGTACCTAGAAAATCCGAACTACAAAGATTTTGAATTTGTGTCAGCTAAAAATTATAAACTGAACCATAAAGATTTTGATTTTTATTGCAACAAGACAAGATAGTAGTGGCATCATAAATAATGTTCCTTAAAGATCCTGATAAAAATTTAACGGCCAACAAAGGGAAGTTTTTGTTCCTTGAAAGTATACAGTAAAATGTAAATTGTACTTGTAGAAAAACCATATCCACCAAGCAGATCCTGTAAACAGAGTTGCAGCAAGAGATATTACAAGATATGAGTCTCGTACCTTAACTTCCCAACATAGGCATTACTGCCTTGAGATAGTTCATTTGGATCAAGGGATATAATATACTCAATATGAGCACCATGTCGATATCTTTGTGCTGCCAATAGAAACTTCCCCTTGTCGGCGAATGCTGCCAAACATCAAGAAAATATTAAATAAGGTAGATTTCAACCACTAACAAGGGTCATCCGGTTGCATGTTGGCCAAAAAAAGGAACTGCTAAAGAGTGGGTAAACGATAGTAAAATCCTCCCCATACTCTGAAGAACTAAAACAGAGAGACAAAAATATCTTTGTTTATAAACAAAAGTTATGTAAGGTGTAAGACCAAAAAGCAAACAAGATATTAAACTCAGTAGTAAGGCAATGACCCAGGCATCTTTAGTAAGAGAATTGTTAAATATACACAACCAAAAGGAAGCAAATCAGTCTTAATCCTAGCATGTTTCCCATTGCTCAAATTCGCTGCTTCCAGAAAGAAAATATCTTTAAGAACCAAGCGTGGGAGACGTCTCCACGCTCTTCAAAGACTGGATAAAAGACAGTGTGGACCAGTTCTAGTAAAACAACAGTAGCAAGTTAGCAACAACCACCATGTATTGTTTTCAAAGAATATGGAGGGCAGCCCAATATATCACATTGAAAAGCCCCGATCTAAGATGATAATGTGCCATGTATAGAATAGAGACAAGTCCAGAGGAAATCTCATTGCTCTTTTGAAGTCCATGGGTGTGTAAGACCATTAAACAAATTGATAATCATTGTCTAAACAATTATAAAGATTTTGAAAGGTTAAAACCAATCAAACTGACCTAGTCAAAGGTATTAGGTTGAAAGTCCACAGTTTTGCACCTACCTAGATGGAAGTCAAAAGTCAATTTAAAAGCTTTGACAAAGCGGATCATGTCCCTTTTAACCCTTTTTCAGCATGTATTCAGCGTATCAGTGTTAATTAGCATTCTCTTCATGTTGTGCTTGTGAAAAAGAAAAATACTTACACGGTGAAAGAGCAAGATAAAGGAAGAACATTGAGGTTTTTTTGTTCCGCTTTATAATACACTGGTTTGGAAACTCCCATGGACCAGGCTGCATTAGCAAAAGGGAATACAACCATCAGCGCCAAAACTTACTAACTTGTTCATGGATTGACAACTCTAAATCTTAAATGCATTTTATATACATAACCAACAATCACAAAGCAGCTCAAATTCTGAAAACACTTCAAACTAATAGCAATAAGCAAACACGCTTGAAGAAGACAGAAGACAGAAATTCTACTTTCTTTGTGTGTTCTCAATTTGTGTAATTTGAAACAAGTTATTTTCTCATTATCATCAGTTCCGAAAAACAAACTTAACCCTCAAAGAATAACTTCCAATCACCAAAATATGTTGAAAAGGCCATTTGATTTGAATTCTGAACCTCTAGACCTAATATAGTTCTCCAAAATAACCGAATATAAGAGAAGAAAAACAAAATAATTCCCTAAATCAAATAACAAGAACAAAATGCATCAATCAATATAAGATCTATCAGTAAAGGACATTACCATAAACTAGAACCGAAACAAACAAACCAAAAGAAATAACTAATTTTACACCAATTCCCCCACAAATTACTCCAATTTGCAAACAATAAAATCCTAAAAAATAGATTGCCCTAAACTACAAATATTTCAAACCTTAATGGAATTTATAAATACTACCTTAAAACAATAGTACCAGATTATGAAATTAGATATCGATTTCAATGAAAAAACAAAAGGAAACTTTTTTTTGAATTACCTGCTTAAGACAAGAAGGGAAAGTGATTTTGCCGCTATTTTGAGAAGAAGCCTTAACGATCTCTCTCGTAACTTCTCTCCACTTCTTACACACGCAAGCGCACGCAACAACATTTTTCCTTTCGGGCCACATTTCTTCACTCGCTTCCACGCGCTCCATGATCTCAACTAACAGCTCCGGCAGCAAAGTCGACCACGACTCACCTCCATCCTCAGGCGAAGACGGCGACGAATCAGAAGATTCCGGCTGATTCTCCCTGGTCGAGATAGCCGCCGTTTTGGCCGATAGTCTTAATGACCTCGAGAATCTCCGTGAAAGACACGAGGTTTTCCTAAACGACGAAGAAGACGACATCGTTTCAAAGACTTAAAAAAAACAATTATTTCCGGTGAAATTTGCTTTTTAGAGAAGAGATTCAGAGAGAGGATTTTATATGAAAAAAATACCTAGTAAAAAAAAGAAGGAAAAAATAACGGTTGGAAAATGACAGGACGGTGAGGGAAAAAGGAGAAGGATAAATAAGAACGGGAGTTACTGAGAGACGTGGCAATAAATGATTGGTGGTGATGAAATGGGGTTGGGTGGGAGTTAGTATCTGTTTTAATACTTGACTCGGTCGCTTTAAATAGATAATCCTAAAATATATATTTTTATGTTCTGTCATTCTTTTGAATTTTTGAGTGTTTTTTCATTTATTTCTATTTCTATTTTATTTTAAAATTTTCAAAACAAATTTGTAGTAAAAAATAATATCGTTTGGTTGATTTTTTTCCCGATAAACAATATCTTTTATTAAATCAAATCATATTCTATTAATATGTTTGAATTTTAATATTTATAATTTTTTGAGAATCCTATTTATAAAATAAATTATACTTTTAAACTTACTTGAAGGGCAATAGTTAAAAGAATAGAAATTTTCTATCCTTTTTGGTTAGGGGTGGAAATTAAGTGGGGAATATTCGAAAATCATGAGATTCCAAACTGACGGGATGAGGATTGCTATATCTAAACCGTGAGAATAACCGAACTGCAACTGTATAAATAATTGTGGGATCCCTAAAAATATCTGCAAGAATCTCGATATTTTATAATTTTTTTAAATATATATATAATTAACTCTTATTTATGTGTATATCTACCTACCTTATTATCAATATTTCAATCCATCAAGATATATGTGTCTTTTGTTTAAACATTATTAAGTTTGGGTGATCTCTCTAGTAATTTACCCTTTTTGTTAATTAAGAGTATATAATCTATTTATCTTTCTATTTTTGTCGTTCATGTTACGCAAAAATCTTATTCCCCTTCAACCATATGTTTAAGTGTATTGAGTATATGACTTCTAAATTAAAATCGACCATATATTTTAGTTAATAAAGTAGTAAATTTTGTTTAACTTTTGGGGGAGATAAATTCTCCGAAAACCGTGGAGATCCGATAGGTATGGGTATGGGGACGAAAAGGCCGTAAAGATGTCATTGCTAACCAAATAGACTGTGAAAATATCGAAAAGGCCATCTTCTAAGATGGTTTTAAGCTTTATTGATGGCAAGAAGAAATCCATAGTACACACATTAACATAGTGAAGAAGTTGCCAAAGCTCAAATATATAACAATAACTTCAATCATAACATAGATTAATAGATAAAGCCAAGTTGTTCGAACGTATTTAAACAAACAAATTTAAGTTCAAGCAGCCCTCATAATGAAAGCCTTTTATTTCAACAACATACATATTTATGGATATAATATATATATATAATATGTTATAAAAGTAAAATGATCTTATCGAAATCAATAGCCATTTATTCACTTAAGCAGCTGGTGGAATGGCTTGCTTGAGTCCTGCATAAAAAAATTGAAGAAAAATAAACAGAAATAGAACGTAGTGAATCAGCACAAAGTCAGTATTAATCTTGATAGTCTAGGTAAAGGTATTGTACATGTCCTCCTACAGTGCATTTTGATTTTGTACTTAACATGTGAATATTATGTAATATCATGGCAAATTTCATGCAACAATTTTTTTTAAGCTACAATAAAACTAATGAACATGCCAATGTATGTCTCCAACATAATTGAATTCCAAATAATTGTGTATATGTTTATAAAAGTACTTACATCATTGAGCTTAGGTTGATTATCAGTCTCCAGCATCAGTCCGAAATGAATGTGAGGGAAACGAGCCCACTGTAGTTGAGGACCCAAACCACACAAAAACAAATGTTAGTCTTTAGTTCATTGTAATCTAAATTAGTTTATATGTCTAAACTATCCTTAATATCAACGATGTCAATCGAATAAAGACTCGGTGGGTCACGAGATATTTAGCTAATCATTTGTTTTTCGATGATGAAGAATAATGTTGAACTTACATTCTTGGCAGCAGTGCTGAATGCCTCCCTGTGAGTGATATCAGGATTGTTCAGCTTGATCCTTTGAATCTCCTCTCTATCAAGATACCCCTTTTTTTCAGTTTCAGTTTATAATCATGTATTAATCATAACAAAATCAGACTAATTAGTAATCAGATTACTTGATGAACTGATTGTACAATGAAGGAGCCCTATGCCTCTTGTCAGGAGCTGCAACAAAGAAGGAAAATCCCAGTTCATGAAAATGTACATAAAAAAACAAACCCTAAACCCCGAATCCAAGAGTTATTGAAATGAATTAAACACAAACAACACTTACGTCGATTAACAACCGTTTCTGGAGTGGGAGTAGTTAAAGCTGTTGGTCGCTTTGGTAGCTGCTTGTTCTTGCATCTGGAGGAAGAGCCTAGGTCAATTCTGTACTCCGATGAGGTGTAGCTAGGCACCTAAACACATTCAATAAACCGATATCAGTTAACTATATTTGGGATTTAAATTACGGTCACCATATATTTTTATTATGTTATGTTTCTTGTGGTTACTAAAATAATAATCCTAACGTACATATGTAATCACTGTTTAAACGGTAAAATCTAAGGTAGACAGATGGATGGTATAAATTAAGACTCATCATCATAACTAGAGAGCAACCTAGCATGCTTATTGGATTCTTTGAAGCAATTTTCTCTTGGAGAGTTTAAACAATGGCAGACTTAAAACGGATAAAAAATATGCAACCGAAAATGTAATCAAAATGTATGATATTTTTTGGTTTGTACGTCAGAAAATATTATCAAAATATTATTAAAATATATAACATTTTAAGTTATGTGGATAATATTTTAAGTTTTATATTTTTTATATTTTAGGTCGTAACTTATAATATTATCTAAAACAATCTGTCATATTATATGTTTTTGTAACATTTTAAGTTACCGTTTTTTAAACTGACGTAGGGCAGAATCAATCATTTTCTCTATTAACCAGTTAAAAAAATGAATAAATACTTTGAAATTTGAACCTGACTTTAGAATTTTTAATGTTGATTAATACAAAGGAAATTACCTTGGTCACATCTCGAAGTTTACTAGGTTCCACTGTAAGTACTAGGTTGGGGGTCTATCTTTTTGATTGGACAAGCATAATTAAAGTATTGTTTTTTTCTTTGTAAAAAAAAAAGTTGTCTGCAAAAACATAGCATTATCCATTTGCTTCTTCACAACTTTATTTAGATTTAGTTTCCCCATAGAGAGACCAAAAGAGAAGGCAAACAAAGGAAAAAACAAGACTGAAGTGACAAAATCAATAAAAAATTCAGTACTACAAATTATATTATGTACTATAACAATGCACATTGGAATATTGTATTATATAATATATATATATCATTAATCATAAATAATTTGTCAATAGACAGTTATATAATTAAGTGAAATTAATTAATATTCTAATGTAATGTGTACCATTATATTATGTAACGTTATACTATATATATTATAATTTAACATGTAAGTGATTATGCTATATTATAACATGAATGCTATTTAACAAGGCCCATTACCTTTAAAAAATAATGTGTAATAAATTTTTTGTTAATTAGATATTATTTATTTAAATAGCTTATATCATATAATATAATTGTATCATATAGTTTATATATAATTAATAAAATTACAATGTATATAAAATTCACGAAATAAATATTGAAATAGGAAAAAGGATATAGTCCATAGAGATCTACTAATTGATCTAGGGGTCATGGATGTTCATCCACCTCACCCCTTGCATGGGTTCGAATCCTAGTACTTGCTTTGAAATATTATTGTAACACTATTTAATAGAAAATATAGTCCATAAAAAGGAAAATATAGAGATTGTTTTTAGGGTAATTATACTATTGCACCGGTGGTGAATTTTTTTGTTTCCACAAGCGTTCTAGTTTTAGCGTTTAGGGATTTAGTTTAGGATTCATGGTTTAAGAGTTTAGGTTTATGTGCTTAGAATTTATGGACCGTGGTTAAAATTTCGTGTTTATAGGTTAAAACTTAAACTCTAACTCTAACATCCAAACCCTACATTCTAACAACAATACCTAAATTCTAAACTCCTAAACTAGATCCCTAAACCCTAAAACTAGGACAGTTGTAAAAGCAAAAAGTTTTTACTACCGTTGCATAGAATATTTTTCCTTTTATTTGAAATGAAATTATGACATAATGAAGTCTATAAACACGATCAATGAGAGTTGAGATTGTTGGAAATATATATATCACATATGAGAAAGAAGGGTAAGATCCGTTAACATAATGTAAAATTTAAAGGTTTTTTATGTTTTTATCGTTGGATTAGTGAAGATCGATGACTCAGATTAACAATAGCTAATGAGAAGATTTTTACAAGAAAAAAAAAATAAGTGAATTATCTTTGATTTAAAAGTTATAATCTTAGTCATTTAAAGTTTTATATTATGTAAGTGAATCTTAAATCGTGAAAGAATATGTACATGAGGAAGAAGTGTTTTTAAATTTCAAATCAGAACCACTAGATAACAAAAACTCGCATCTCAGCTGCAACCACATGATGTTGGGTATTTCTTTTTCAAAGAAAGAAAGCTTCATTGGGATCTAAAATCCAGGGATTTCAGATTTGGTACAA
Organism: Hibiscus mutabilis; assembly: GCA_019671005.1. NCBI lineage: Eukaryota > Viridiplantae > Streptophyta > Magnoliopsida > Malvales > Malvaceae > Hibiscus > Hibiscus mutabilis. The sequence continues at coordinate 61,126 of JAGYYJ010003248.1, forward strand.
TAGAAGACAAAACCTAAGAAAGAGGATAAAACAGTGTAGTGATCAAAACCTACAAACCCTAAATTTCATGTCAGTCAAAATCAAAGAGAAGACATTTTAGAGTTGAGGCAAAATTAATGAAGAAATGGGGAACCCTACAACCTTGCTTTGCCCTAATTAGCCAAACTATAGCCTGACCCCTAAACCAAAACATTTTAGAATTAGGTTTTAATCATGGGTTCTTAGAGAAGCTCCTAGGGTTTTTTCAGTGATCTGATAAAAAAAAGATCCTTTGAAAATCAACTATTGCCAAAGAGAAATGAGGGGTTGGAACTTGGAAACCCTAGATTCCCAAGGCCCCAAGGAAAATCAGGAAAGAGATAAAATCCCAGAAACCCTGGATCTGCAAGGAAAATAAAAATTGAAAAACAAAACTTAAAATCCAAACCTGGATATCTTTTCCAGCCCTGGATTGAAAGGAATCTGCCATGTTTACTGAGCACAGATTGGAGCACTGCCCACATCGGACTGTTATCGTTTCAAACAAGCTGCTGCACGGAACATTCACCTGCACAAAAATCATGTAAAACATTTTAGATTATGAAACCCTTTTACATGAAAATCATCTGCTTAAAAAAGATTTAGGATTTTCTTTTAAATCTAAAAAATGAACAACAGAAGAAGATAAAGGGTTTTTGGAAGTATGTGAAGCTTTCTTTTTCCCCCAAAAAATACCAGTCAGTACAAAATCTAGGGCTTTGTTTGATGCTTTGATTCTTTTTCATTTTCTACATGAAAATGGGGGTTTTGAGGAAGACAAGAGAGCTAGTCCCTTTCATTTTCCATTATATTAAAAGGAAAAGAAAAAAGAAGCTTTTCAGCTTTGAAAAAAGAAAAACAAAAACCCAGGGGTGCAGTATTCTAATAAGGAAAAGGTTAAGGTAATTTGAAGAGAAAAATATGAAGGAAATGTCATCTTCATCCAATAATATCAGCTGATCTAAAATCACATGCTTCTTCTTTTAAAAAAATGAATTTAAGATCCATAGTTTCAATAACTTGTCTGAGATCAGAGTGTAAGATCTGCAAAAGAGAGAAAAATCAAGAGAATTTATGACTTTTCTGCAAAAGAATGAGAAAGGAAGTCTGGGGATGGTGACCTGACTTCTTCACAAGAAAACCCTAAAATAATCATACAATAGAAAACCCCCAACAAATTGATATTCTCTTGTGAAGCTTATAATCACAGAAAATGAAACTTGGTTTTGAAAGTTTGGGTCTTTGATTAAATAATGAAAAAGCAACTTTGGCTTATTCATTTATATAGGCTGAACGACTGTAGACCTAGCATTCTTCTGCAACTATACAATAGCATTATGTTTGCAGTAACAGAAACTGACATGATGATGATGATGATGATAAGGATGATGATGTGTATTAGGTTATATATATATACACACACATTAAATAAAAAGAGAAAAAAGGTGTATAAGATCAAATTAAATACCGCAAGAATCATGTTGCAAAGGTTGCAAGGGATGTAGCAGAGTTGTTCAGGTGCAGAATTGTTGGAGCTTGACATCTTTTTTATTTTCTCTGATACCAAACAGTATTTTTTAGTTATCTTTGCTTTGAACTAAATTTAAGACAGAACAGAAAGAGAAGCGTGATGAATAGAACAACAAACAATCCAAACACACAGACAATAACTTCTTTAAGAACACACAAAGTACGTATTTTAATTATGATCAATACACCAAACAAACACAAAAAGTATATCAACAAGAAAGAAGAAAAGGGAAAACATGAAATTGAAGAAACTATGAACAAAGAAGGTAAAGGCAGGCTGAGAAAAACGTGGGATTTGTAGTGCCATGGCAGGCAGCACAGAAAAAGAGTGCACTCGCTAACTCACTCGTTCATATTTTCAAACACATCACAGTCAGTCAGTCACTCACACAAACACACACACTCTGAAGAAAGAGAAATGGAGGATGGGGCAATGGGAAAAGCAGACAAAAGAATATGGGGCTAGGGTTAGAAATAAGGAAAGGGTAGATTCAACTTACAATCCAAAGGTGTTTGCTGGGTTTGGTTTGTTTTTGGCTAAAACAAACTGCAACCTTTCACTTTTCTTCTTCTTCTGCAAAAACTACAATGGAAATAACATATTTTAATGAGAAACCATGGAGAATGCTTTTCTTGCTTATAATGAATGAAATGATATGAATTATTCTTGACCAAAATTATGGAGGCTTTGGGTTTGATTCAGAAGACATATTCACAAAACACATGCAAATGTTGTAATATTTAGGGGACATGGTTACTTTATTCGAGAATATAAAGTGTTTCAAAGTGTCCTATACAAGGTATTGATGGAATACCAATGGACCCTGTTTTAGTTGCCACCATATGAATATAGTTTAGTTCAATTCTTAAGCATCAATGATGCATGTCTAGGATGGAAAACGAATGGCAGATAAGGTTTGTTATTTATTTATGGGTTATATTTGTATTTTCCTATTTGAAAACTAATATTTAAAGGGTAATTTTAGGGTTTACAAGTATTAATTTAGGTTATGGTTTGGGTTTTGGGTAAGACCCGACATGGATAGTTTTTTTCCAAATTTAGGGTTAGGGTTATAATTTAGTGTTTATAGGTTAAAACATATATCCTCACTATGTTACCCTAAAAACTAAACTCTAAACCCTAAATTTTAAACCCCTACACTTTAATCTCTAAACCCTACACCTTTTTAGGATGAAACCGGGTAAAACTAATTTAGGGTGAAAATACTCAACTCGAGATATTTATTTATTAATTTTATTTTAATAAAAATTTGTATAAAACTATAATGTCCCTTCAAATCTAAAATTCTTTCAATAAAATCTTAAAATTTATTTTTTGAATAAAAATAAAATAATTATTATAATACCCTATATGTATATTTTTTTCATTTAACTCCTATTTTATTGAATAAAATTGATTAAAAAACATTTTTATTTTTTATCATGAAAATACTTTGTGGATTTTCTCTAAAATTTTAGGCTTTAGATATTTAGGTTGTGGTTTAGGGGTTTAGGTTGTAGGTTGTATAATTTAAGGTTTATGGTTAGAATTTAGAATTTAGGGTTTACAGTTTAAATTTTATAACTTAAATATGAAGGGTTATATATTTTTACCCATAATCATCTCAAATTGTTGTTGCTAATTACAAATTAATTAAAAAATCGTAAATAAAATTATTTGATTATTGTCATTACTTATTATATCAATTTGAGGGGGTTATCTATTTTTTTTTATTTTCTACATCAAAATTAAAATAATATATTATCTATTTATTAAACTTGAAAATTTGAGATTTTAAATAAATAATTTCACATCAATCCAGGTTTGAGTCTCGTCAAAATTGAATTAACTTTTCACAGTTTAACATACTTTTTTAATTTTTTTTCTGGTTTTGGATCAGATTTTGACCAAAAGACTCCAAGAATCATTGCACTGCAAATGCAAATCAGCCAAACAACTTTTGTAATACAAAGAATTAATTAATTAAAAATGTGGTTTTCATCTGTCATTTTCGATCCCAATGTTTATACAGTTCAGCGATTCACTCTGAACTATAAAGAAAAAGGGGGTTTAGGGTCTCAGAATGGGAATATTGAGAGAAATGAACAGCTGACAAATATACAAATGGACAAACTCAGAAAATACTTGATTAATAATAGATTTATTTAATATTAAAAAGAATATTTTTTGCAAAGACGTTATAAAATTTATTGTCCACGTGTGATTCTAATTTGGGTTTTAGAGGTTTAATTTATAGTTTAAGGTCCATGTTTATATTTTTAAAACTTTAAATTTAGAGATTAAGGTTAGAGTTTATGGTTTAATGGAATTTAAAGTTTAAGGTTAGAGTTAAAACAAACATGTTTCACTATTTGTGCATCAAATACTAACACAATATTATATTTAATTTAATTTAAAAAAACATTTATTGAATAGTAATTTTGATGTTATTGTAAAAAATTAGTTATACTAATTGTGAGATAATCAAATAAATCTTAAAAGTCTTAGGGTTTAATATGAATAAATATATTTAATTTAAAAAAGTATTTGTTGAATATTAATCCCACCTCGAAAAGGAAAATGGAGGTCTTGGGATATAAGTAAGATAAACGTGTCTTTTAAACCAAGTGGTAACTATTGTTAGGAGTTTAGGCGGGGTGGACTATGTGACAATATGGCCCATCACGAGAGTGGAAGCAAATTAGATTGGGGAGAATGTCACTCTAGGAAGATGGTAATCATCTGTGAATAAACGATAAGAGATTTAGATTAATTAATAAATAGATTAAATATCAATGATAATCAAAAAAAAATGATGTTATAGTATATTTTTTAAAATTACGGATTCGAATGATTTATACTACCAATGTGTAGTGATGGGCATGGAGGCGATGGATTTCAGAGTTCTCGAGAAACAAACAAGAAGAATGAAAATCAACAGTTTGAATGGTAGATAAAGAGATGCAAGATATTGAATCATTGCCAACAAGTATAGATAAAACTTGAATTATATAATGCTACTTTTTATGAAAAAAGAAAAGAAGTAATGAATGCTATGTATATATACATAAATAACCTAAAATAATTGGACTGAGATCTATTAATTGATCTAGTGGTTAAAAATATTTATGTTATTCTGTTTTATATGGATTCAAATCTCGGCATTTGCATTGAGAATATAATTATCATTTTATTTAACAAAAAATCAATTGGTCTAATTATTTTTATAAAAATGATTAATTTAAATTTTAATATTTACATTAAGAATATAACTATTTTTTGTTTAATAAAAAAATAATTAATTAATTAATTTAAATTAATCGATTAATAAATTAAATATTAATGATTAAGAAATAAAAAAACGGAAGAAAGTAATGGAATCGTTTGTGACATTTATCAATGGGATTTGAAAGATATTAGGTGGCGGCTCACCCCGAATATTTAATAAAAGAATAACAACAATAATAAACACTATCAAAAATCTAGTTAATCAGCCATCGACAAAACTCAAAAATAGAAGGACCATTATCCAATTAATGCTTGACACGTGCTAATAATTTTAATTTAAAAATTAAAAATTTTAATTTTTAGAAAATATTGAAATGCTCCAAATTTTATAAAATAGTCTCCAAATACCTAAAATATCTCAAACCCCAAACCCTAAAATTGCAGCCACTTCCACCGTCGATCGTCATTTATAATCCTACCATTTCGATTGCCAAACCTAGCCGGTCATTTTCCCCAACATGGCGTCATCGAAAAACAACAAACGATGTACCAACCGAACGTCGATTTTGTGTTCATCGTTTGTCTGGCACTTCACTTATCGTTTTCCAACGATGTCATATTTGAGAAAACGATTGATTATGTTTGATGAGAGAAAGAGTGGACTTAAGAACTATAATACCTTTGACCCGAATGTCATATTCGGAACTCAAGCCCAACCCAAAACCATAAAATTTTTCAAAATTGAGTTTAGCCCAACAAGGTATTTCTCAAAAACATTTAAAGCCAACAATTAAAAAATATAGATAAATAATCAAAATGGTACAAAGGAGCTCCAATTTAATTTTAAAACATTTGAACATTCGATTTGATTAATACAATTTCAAAGATAAGGATTAGAGACTTCATGACGTAAGGTCCTATGAATACATAGCCCACTAGACAAAAGTATCGTATTTTGGAAAACATAACATGCTGGAATATCGTACTGATAGTGCTCCACAATCCCATGATCTAGCGATTAACCTACGCACAAAAATAACAATTCCGAGCGCTGAGCTTACAAAGCTCAGTGGTACACATCTACTCTACTATACTTCATGCTAATCATAAATATAAGCATGCAAGCTAGTATGAACAATAAGGAGAGATAAATAGACATGTGGTGCTACCACTAGTCACCTAAACACATGCTCACATCATAACAATCATCATACGTGACACACAAGGCCCAACCATACTCATAACATGGCAATATAACTTCATATAAATATGGTGCTACCTCTAGCTGCCAAATCACATAGCATAGCAAGAAAGCATAAGGTTTTCATAGCATATAAACATTATACCACAATATAGGAGTGAGGCTCGGGACCACTAATCATCGGGATACATACATTTTGAGTGAGGCCCGTGACCACTAAGCATCGAGATCATACACCCATGTTAAGAATTTCTCATCAAGCATCTTCGAATGAGGCCCGTATCCACTAAGCATCGAGATTTTACATTCGAGAATCTTCAACCATGGTGTTTCAACACTCTTTCTTTGTGTATCAAGATCCCACCAAACAATGGTAACTCAACCATCTAGGTGTCCATATCAGCACATAGCAAGGATATGTGTACCACACAGCACACAACATCATACGATCCACCAAGGATTAAGCTACCAACTTATTAATACATTATGGAAGTGTATATAAATCATCCTCAATAATTATCTTATTAATCCATATTATCTCATTTATATCTCACATTAATTTCTATCTTTTATTAGCATTATAGATTATTATGTTAAGTGGGTACCGATACTCGAACACGAGTATCGATACGGTACCCTAGGGTGTCGATACTCACACACATATCGATATAGATATTACTTACTAAAAATCCCAAATTTATACAAGTACCATTACGGTTTGACTCGTACCGATACGACCCTCAATCGTGTACCGGTACATCTGAAGCTCATACCGATACCCTACTTACGGATTCATACCATTTTTTTGAATTACGATTTTACAATGCCTTATTCGATCCCTATAGCTTATAAAAGTTATTAGGGTTTGTTTACTAATGCATTTAATTAATTAATATTAATGATCAGCATTATGATCATTTATTCGAATATTATTGGTATTTATCCCTTACGCACAATTTCTATCGAATACATCCATACTCGTACTCTAACACCCAATCATCACAACATACAATTCAAACAATCATCACCTAGATATACGAATATCCAAACAATCTTACATGATCTCTAAAGTCTATACAAGTCAAAACATATCCCTAAACCCCATATGCATCTTATATTAATTGAATACCATATCATTGGTCTTAATACATATTTATCTATCATCAACCTATTTATGCAAGTACTAACAAGCAAGGAAATTACATTTATGATGCTCATGAAGCATTTCGGAGTTCGAGGTATACTAACCTTAAGCCAAAGCGATAAACCCTCATATAGACTTCTCAATTATTCCACTTGATTAGATATCTAATCCTAAATAATCCTCATATAACAATGAATACGGAAATACATTAATTTTTACATCTTTTATACAAAACAAAAGGTCAAACGCATAAAAAATAGCTTATCAGGTTTAAATTTGGCAAAACGGACTATGCCAACGGACTTAGAGCATCAAGAAACCCTTGGGTAGGTTTTCTAGAAAAAAGTTAACACCGATCAACGGCCTGGTCAAAGTCCAACGATCAAGTGCTACTTAGGTGCATGAAGACACATATGCACCCGCCTTTGTAGCCAGCGCACGCCAGACAGAGACGCGTGCGATGGCATCCGATGGTTGAACGCTCCTAAACAACTCCAAAATTGCTTTTCAGGTGACGGAGAGTCTCATGATGATGCCAGAACACGACTGAGGGTGGTAGAAGTAGGCATTTGAGCTTCCCCAAAACTCATTTCTCCTCACCTCGGTAAATGGCAGTGGCGGTGATGACAAGGTGACCACCTGCCGACTCCTCTCAACAAGGCGAATCTAATAGTGTCAGCGATAAGGGCCACGGTGGCCTGGACGGTAGCGGATCGAGGCTTGGATGCTCTTCCCTTCTCGTTCTCACATTTTTTTATTTTTTCCTCACTTTTTTATTTCTCTCTCTCCATCAAATTATTTGCCTCTTTTCTCTTTCTCTCGCACACATCTATTTAAAATTCAATTAACCATCTCTTTCCAAAATAATGGGCTTAAACTTAAATCCCCATAACTTAGGCTCCCAAAATAATGGCCCATAACTCAGGTCCAAGACCCGATTCACTAATCGAAAAATTACATTGTTACAACTCTCCCATCCTTAAAAGAAATTTTGTCCCTAAAATTTATATTCATAAACCAATAAAGATGCTCAAATCCCTATAATCTTTTAACGTCCTTAAAGATTTCCCGTTGCGCTACTCTGATCTCTCACAACATTTATCATTTATAAACCTTGTCTTTTAACGATACAAACATAATCTTAACTGATTATTTCCCTTAGAAGAAATCCATCATCACTCGGTACATTATAGACGACAAGAAAAATCCAACAATACCCCGATAAACGGTTACACGAATACGTCATCAAAGAAGCTTAACTTATACTGTAGAACCCAAAAGATTATTGCACACCCAATCCTTCCACAACAACGTACAATCTAAAAAGAACATGATGTTAAACAACTATTGTATCCAAAACGAAATAATTCTTTTTATGGTGACTCCCTGAAGGTGACTCTAACTTTGATAGCATCTCAAATCTAAAACATTGTTTGCCTGTGCAAGACTTCTGAAAATGAACGGCGTCTCAACTTACCTTAAACTCAGCATGATAACTCATATCGACAACTAGTGTAGCTCTCACTAACTCAACCCACATAATTGAGTCTCATACTCAAAATTATAACGTGTCTAAAAAACATGTCATCAATACCCTCACTAGGATTTGTCATCGCAAAATATCTCACCCAAAGATAAGGTTCAATCATAAACCTCGAGTCTCGTATCAAAGGTAACTTGTACACACCGCAGTGTCGTACAACCCAACCCGTAAACAAACCAAGAATATTTTCTATATGGATCTCACCTTTGCCAAAAATATCAAACGGTACCTACCAAGGATTATATCATTACTCAACGTAATCTCAACGAAACTGTGCACTCATAATTCTTTTACAAGGTCCACGATCATCTATTTAACTCTCACTGATAAATATCGAAGCATCAAAATAACTCTGAGAAATTCAAAGTTTGACTCCCAACCGATGGCAAGTCAAACACTTATCACAATCTAAAACACACAACTCCACATTGTCTCTCAAAGTACGCGGCAAAAGCTTGGTACAATTGTCGCTCTCAAAATTCACCATATACTGACCATTATACTATATCGGAGGAATCTCTTGCCTTGATATCTTTTTCTCCAAGGCAACCACAACAAGATCTTGAAGTCCATCAAAAAACATCAGACCTAAATTCAATCACAACATTGTATCCTTTTAATTACAATCAGATACTACTTCTCACGTCTTCCAAAGTTACCCAATCCTCAACTTGGAGCGTAACCAACAAAACACGTGGGTGTCGGTACTAATCGATCAGTACTGAAACCAGATAAATCGAGTATGTAATATCCCAATTTTTGGTTAACGACCAAAATGTGAATTTTGAAAGTTTGGGGATTAAAGTGTAAACTTTGGAAAAGTTTAGGGACCAAAGTGTACTTTTCAAAAGTTGTGTATTTAACCCCGTAAATGAATAGTTCACCCCCAAGAGTGACCTTTTCGTGTTACTCGGATTTTTCGTACAGAGTTTGTATTATTGGCTATAAAGCGATAAAGTTTGGAAGAATATTCAGATAATCGGATCGAATCGAATATCCAAGATATTTTGAAGGATGATAAGTCAAGGTTGATTATGTCATTTTACATGTCTAAGATATTTTCTTTGTTTTGGAAGAATATGAACCCTTGGATTTAAGTTGATTTTCCATGCTAAATATGAGCCGTTGGATGAAAAATGGCAAGATCGTGATTTTTGGAAAATCACAAGGGCAAAGTTGGTAAACTACTAATTCAATATTAAATCTAGGTCATTGGATAAAGGATGATGATATGAGGAACAATATGGAAATATAGAATTTTCGAAATAGATCTGATAGCTCGGTAAAGGTAAAATCGTAGTATAAGTATTTTGCGAATATCGGGAAGTCGGATTGAATTGAAATTTTAGAGGCTGTTTTATAAGCTATGGAAAATCATAAAATAATATTTATAGAATATTGGCTGGTTGAGAAGGAACTAATTTAGTTAGATTCTAATGGAATGACAATTTTAAAACAAGCTAGTAAATAAAGAATAGTTGGAGGGCAAATTGGTCATTTGGCAGGGATGGCAATTTTGAAATATTTGAGTTACAAGGGTTATTTTTGGAAGAAGAAAATTAAAGATTAAATCTTGGCCCTTGATTGATGATAAAATCAATCTCAACCGTTGGATAAAAGGGTACTTTTGTAATTTCCCTATTTAAATGAATTTAAAATTCATTTATATATTACAAGTGGCATAGTTGTAGGAATTAAAAACTAAAGACCAAAAGGATGAAGTCTACTTCATCTTCTAATTTCGAAAATTAAGGGGAAAAAGGGAGAAAATTTCCAAGCTCGATTCAAGCCCCGAAACTCGATTTTTAGGTAATCTTTCGAACTGCAAAGTTGTTCTACTCTTCAAGCTCTATCTTTTGATGTATTTAATTCATGGAATACATGCTTGATTGGTGAGAATTTTACATGAGAAGGAAATTAGGGTTTGTGAACAAATTTGGGGCTTTTGAGATTTTATGATTCCATGGTTGAATTTAAGTTGGAATCAAGCTTATATGATGTTAAATTCATGTGTTTGAGTTAGGATTTAAATCCTACATATTTTGGTTTGTATGAAGAATATTAGGGTTTATGGATTTAATTCTAACTTAGGGTTTGTGATGTTGGATTAATGATCTATAAGCTTGATTTGTTGTTTGGAAGCAAAACCCTAAGTTAAAAAATATAGGAACCATTTCGGTAAGCTTCAAAGTTAAGGGACCGAATCTAAATTTTATGAATTTGGAGTGTATCTATGTAATTAATGATGTTGGAGATGTGAAATTGATGTTAGAATGCTAAACCGATGTTGAATTGAATTAGGGACCATTCTGACAAATTGTCAAAATCAAGTGACCAAATAGGAAATGAATTCTTGGATGGGAATTAATTCTGATTTTTGGTTAAAATAATAGAATTAAGGTAGTAGTGTTGATTTGATGACTAAATTGCAAAGTTAAAAAGTTTGAATTCTTACCTTTGCATTTTAGTGACTATTTTGGGCAAAGAAAGAAAATTAGAGGGAATTATTTTGAATAATTATTTGATGAAGAAGATGATGATTTGATGGTTTGAAGCAAGTGATGGGACTAAAATTGACAAGGAGAAAAATAAGAAGTTAGTATAAATTAAAAGTTTATTATGGAAAGCTACGTAGAAGATTGAATTTTGGCGGTGACTTCGAAAAATCACCATAAATTCTACAAAATGGTTAGATGATGAATTTTATATTGTTGTAAAGATGTGTTTGTCTAGTTTCGTTTCCAACAAACGAAAATTGATTTCGAGTTCCGAGTTAAAAGATATGGATTTTTAATCGAAAGAAGGTCATAAAATTTACAGAGCAGTTTTCTGCCTGGACAGTCTGTGACAGGAGTTTGAAGAATTTTCATGATTTTTTCAGATTTTATTAATTTATGTGGCTTATACCGTTAGAACCGTTATCAAATCTAGTTTTTCCAATATAAAGGAAATTAAGATTCGTTATGTATTCTGCCCGGTATAAGCAAATCTTTGAAGGTAGCACAAGTTGTCAGAAAATGAAATTTGAAATATTTTGTTTTTAAATGTGGCTAAGCAAGCTCGGAAGAATTATTGGAAGTTCAAATTGGTCACTAGGATTCATAATGAGTTTTTGAACAATACAAGGAAGAAAGGAAAAATATTTTGAAATTTTATATTCGAATAATTATATTAGACAACATGTTTAAGGTATTGTTAGATTTGAATCTAACAAATATTTTTATCTTATTCATGTGATTAATGATGTCAAGTCCGAATCAAAGAAGGTTCGAGGTTCTATAAAGGAAATGATCAAGTAGAATTTAGTGAGGCATGCTAATAAATGGCCCAGGTGAGTGCAATACATACATAACATGATATATGGATGTTTTATACATCAACGATAAGACTTGTGATAAGTCTACCTGATTTATATATTGGTATGATATTTATGTCATTGGTCATATATTTGACATATTTTAAATATGTCAAAGGTTGAAAACAAATGCATTGATCACTAGTTATTGATGATGGTATGCTATGAATGTTATTTTTAGTATGAACTGCTTATGTTCAATTATATTGATATACATTGCCATGGATGAAATAAATACAGGAATTATGCAAAAATAAGTCATTGAGGGACAGGGTATAGTTGGCATGCCATAGAGTTCAGCAGCACGCTGCATAATCGGGAACTCGGGAAATCACTATAGTGTTGAAAGCACACTTAGTGCATGGTAAGCACAGCCTTATAAATGTGCTGGAAAAGCACTTCGGTGCATAATTACCTGGGATAACACTATAGTGTTAGTATTTAACACATAGTGTATGGTTAGCACAACCTTATAAATGTGCGGGAAATGCACTTCGGTGCATATTTGACTCGTGTATCCAGGGTCCTCATAGGTCTATATTTGGGCTATAAATTCATATTATAAATTCGGGTTATAAAATCGGGCTATAAATTCAGGCTATAAAATCGGGCTATGAAATCGAGTATTTGGTTGATATGAACACTCGGGGCAAATGACAAGTATATCGGTAAAAAATTTATATTCGGTTTATATTATGTTGATACATGATTAGTATGATGGTATACTTATCTATTGATCATGATGCAATTATGCATATACGACATATTATGATAACCGGGCAAGCATGAAAATATTATGACATTGGCATATAGTAAATATTTACTAGTGTAATGTGAAAGTGAATGCATTGGCATATATCATGCTATATAAGTGTAGCAATGAAGTTAAATAAAGTTTAAATAATTGTTATTACTTCATATATTGCCTCACTAAGTTCGTACTTAGCGTGTGTTTGATTGTACACATGTAGGTAAATCAAGATGAGGGTGAGAAGAACGTTGCATCAATATTGGAAAGCTCAACAGGTAATCATAGTAATGACATCCTAATTAAGGTTTGATTAGTATAGTGGGATGTATGCTTGCTAAAACTTTCTGAGTTGGGATTGGCCTTTAAAGTTGCTATGGGTTCCAAGATAATTGGCGTTTCTGGAAAGATTCAAGATTAAGAATAATCTTTAATGATGGGTTGTATGCTAAGATAATTGATTGGAACTCAAATAAATAATTTATGTCGATTTTAAATAAAGTTAAGCATGCTTGAGCTAGAGAAATTTTAGGATGGGTGACCATGGAGAAGTTTTCTGGAAATTTTAAATTACCCCGATATTTGCATAAAGAAGTCATAACATTTCTGACTCGTATCCGGTCTACGGATATGGGAAGGGTGTGTTACAGAGTACCAGTACCATATTAAGCTAGCATCGGTACTCTCTTACACGGCCATCACTTAAGATCCTTGATCGCCCCACATGGGCAACATGATACTATAACCTGAACTAACTCCATACAATCCATCACTTATCAAGTTCACTTTACTTAGGTGGTGATCGATCACATGATCAACAACTCTTAATTACTTTGACGCATATCATTGTCCAAATCTCAAATTCCTTAAAGATCGAGTACCTCAAATTTTACACTATTGAGGTAGTTACACCCTTATCTCTTCTTGCATAAAAATACAACCCTGACAAAATAACAAATCATCCTCGAAGATCTCAAAATCTTACTTGACTTTAATCAAGTCAGCACCACTGCTACAACAAAATGTTCTTACGCATCTCAGATCTCCACCAATGTTCCTCGGCTTGCCTCAAAGAAACTATGATACAATCAAAAGCATTTACGAAGTCTCAAACTCTTGTTTTCTTAACTGATTACACGGTAACCAACCTCTCATATATACACAAGGTCATTAAGGTAATTATCTTATTAACGCTTATATATCCAGAATCCTTATATATTCATATGTGTCACGCAAAACATCAAACTAGTATTCAATTGACAAAATGATGACCCCACCATATCATCACTGAAACACCTCAAACATCACTGTAGACATCAAATGTTACCACGACATGCTCTAAAAAGAGAAATCCTTATTCCAAAATTCATAGCCTCCCAAAACTTTAACCGTAAACATCTTATTCTTGAACCAATCCCGAAAAACACATAGGTACTTCACAATCAATTAAACGAGGTCCCTTATTTCTTTCAACCACCTACCGCTGGCAATCAGCGGGAGGCGTGTCAATCGATCGTCGAACGGCGGGAGCTTTTTGCATTCATCATTCGATGTCTAATTGACACGCCTCCCACTGATTATTGGCGATAGGTGGTTGGGGTAATGAGCGGGGGCCTCTGAATTGGCATGAATTTTTTTAAAATTTTAAGATATTTTTAATATATATTATTCTCAGTTTATTTTTGAAATAAAAAAAATAAAAATGTCAAGCTATAAATGGATTGGCAAGCGTCGTATTTGTCAAATAAAATATTCCTTAATCTTAGAATAAATAAATAAAAACGTAGTATAGAGAAAAAGGGTCGATCCGCAAGGACTAAGGAGTTTCCAATATTGGTCTGAATCGATCTTTAACCAATAAACCTGCAAGTAAAAAAAAGGTTTTAGCGAAATGAGTTGAATAAATCTAAGCTAACGAAAATGATAAATAAATGAAATTAAATAGTTGAAAGTAATTATGATAATATATAGCCTCCAGCTTTGCGTCGCCTCAACTCGTTTCGATCACTGAAATAGATTTTACTTCGAGTTCTTGCCCGTTACAGTCTACAAGGCCCAACTCTTGTAACTTGCTCTTCTCTATGGTGAACTAATTTTCCAAGGTCAATCCTTAGAATTTAGCACTTTTTTGGATTAACGACTGCAATCGATGCTAATGCCAATGTTGTATTCTGTGCTGGAAAAACCCGTGCTAAGATAATTTTGTCTTAACAAGAATCATATCCGATCTTGATTTTCCTTAGCAGACCGCCGCTAAGCTTGTTCTTAGGGAGTTGAATTTGCTACAAGCCTACTCTTGTCCCCAACGGTAGATCAAAACATCGATCAAACCAATGCGCGCGTTTGGAATGAAGGAGTTGAGATGTTTAAAGGAAAAGCCGATTGCCAATCCAGTAATGCCGAAAATCAAGAAAGAAGTTTGAAGGTATGAAGAGATCTTGCAATTCTCACGAAATAAATTGGATTTCGATTAGCTATCGGCTAATGGTAAATTTAGTTAAGTATGACTATGGAAGAAATCATACTTAGCATTAAAATAAAGAAAATTTAAAAGAATAAAAATAAAAAGAGAAGAGAAGAGAATTTTATAAAACTTCCAAAGTAAAGAAAAATAAAGATAAGAATGAGAGATGAAATGATAGCTTACCCCATATGGGGTATTTATAGTATCTAAAATCCCTAAAAATAATCTTAAAAGATAAAAGATAAATCTCAAAATAATATTCAAATTTTAATCCTAAACAAAAGATAATCCCAAGTTTAAATTTCAAATCCGTCTGATAAGCTATCAAAATACGACCGATAAGCTATCCGACGTTGCTGACGACATCTTCTAGAAGCGCTGACGTGGCGTCCAGTCAGATTTTTCATGCCCAGATTCATACCCACTAGCCCAGCCTTGACTCCAGATAAAATTTGCAGAACTTTGCCCTTTTTATCACAATTTCTGAAACCCAATGTCCTGCACAGAAATAAGAGAAAATGCCCAAATTAGCAACATAAACCGACAAACAATGAGTAATTAATAACAAAATAATAACTATTTAAATCACTCATCATGGGTGATTGATTTTTTTGACAGATTGACTTTAAAACGGACAAAATAAAACATTAGGCGCCTATTTTAGTTAAAAATACTTTAGACACCTATTGCAAAAAAGAGGTATAACTTAGATATTTATTTTGTAGTTAAGCCTTATATATAGTCATTATTAATAGGCATAAAGTCAAAAAAAGCCTCTAACGTTTGACAGAATAGTCATTTTGGTCCTTATTCTTTTTTGAACCAATTTAACCTACAACGTTTTATTTTGGGTCAAAATGACCCCTCTGTTGGTGAAAACTATTAGTCAACTGACGATAAATGACAAGCGTCGTGAACTGACAAAATAATTATTCCTTAATCTCAAATAAAATAAATAAATAATGTAGTAATAAAGAAGAAGGGTCGATCCACAAGGACTAAGGAGCTTCTGATGTAGAGAGGTTTTGATTCTGACTTTATTGAGAAAATTAAGAAAAATAGGGGGTTATAGCAAGAGTTTAATTTAAATAAAACTAAGAAATAAAAATTTAAATCTAAGGATGAAAGTAAATTTAAGAAAATATTTAGTTTAAGTAACAGCCTCAAGCTTCGCTTTGACTCATTTCCAATCGATCATCGAATAAGATTTTTACTCTGGATAATTGCTGGTTACAGTCTACAAGGCCCAACCCTTGTAACTTGTTTTTCTCTCCGGTGAACCGATAATCCAAAATCAATTTTTGAATTTCAGTTATCTGGTTAGTCTAACCACGACTATCACCGTTAGAATAAAACTGTTTTTAAATCTGGAAAAACCCGACTCAGATTATGTTGTCTCAATGAGAATCGAATTCGTTCTCAATTTCCCTTAGCGAATCCGTCGCTAAGTGTGTTCATAGAAAGTCAAAACCACGACTATCGTCGTTCCTTCCTCCCAACTGTAAATCCCAACAACAATCAAGTCAACGTGCACTTTTGAAATGAAAGAGAAAAGATTTTAATAGAAAAGCCGATTGTCGATCTAAGTATGCAGAAAATTGAGAAATATATACGAAGTTATAAAGTACTTTTCAATTCTCACGATCGGAATTGAGTTGTTGCTAAAGACTTCGGCTAAAACTTAAAATAAATAAAAAAACTTTGTAAAAGTAAAGACCTCAAGAACAAATAAAACTAAGTACAAGATATCCTCCCAAGCTTCACCCTAGTGGGGGTATTTATAGCTTGAGATAACCCTAGAAATAAAGAAAATATTTAAAATAAAATACCTAAAGGCAATCCTAAAAATATTCAAATCAAATAGAAAATCAAATCTTAAATGATAAAGTGATTAAATCCTAAAATAATAAAGTGATAATTCCTAAATATTTAAATTCAAACTTAATCTTAAAAATCCTAAATATATCTCGTCCAGTTGTTCTTCTAGATGATGCTGACTGGATCGTCTTTTGGAAGTCGCTGACTGAACATTCTAGAAGTTGCTGACTGGATGCCACGTCAGACGCTTCATGCCCAAATTCATGCCCACTAGCCCAGCCTTGATTCTAGAAAATAAAATTGCAGAATGTTGTCTTTTAAGTGCAATTTCCAGAATTGAAGTCCTGCACAAAAACGAATAAAAATAACCCAAATTAGCAATATCAAAGAAACAAACAAAGAGTAATTAATAACAAAATAATAACTATTTAAATCACGCATCAAATTCCCCCTCACTTATTCAATGCTTCTCCTCAAGCATTCCTCAATCAAAGTATCAAAAAATTCAAGTTGCCATCTCAATTTCACAAAATTCCCAAGACTTCCAAGCAAATCAAAATCATAGCAATTGATAAAACTCAAGAGCAATCAAGCTAAAGGCACAATTAAAAGCAAGTAATAGTAAAGTATGACATTCCAATTATTCATTAATCTCAAAGAAGCAAGACTTAGTACCTCACATTGGTTCACTCATTCCGCTCAAGTGTTTCGGGTAAAAAGAATCGCTCAAGCCTAACTAATTAAAGCATTACCATAAGCTTGTAACTAAATCTAATCTCCACTACTAAGTATGAACACGATGCAATAATTAAGAGGTCTTTAAAAAGGTTATAATGGGGCTAAGGTTCGGGTAGGATAAAGGCCAAAGACCGGGTTAAAAATTCAAGACAAAGAGAAAATTATTCCAAAAAAATACTCAAGGGAAGTAAAAATGAAAGAAAGAAACACAAGAAATCAAACAATTAAAGCTTATTCACTCTCTTTTTCTTTGTTTCGAACTTCATTTTTTTCTTTTTTTTCTATTCGAACAAAACTATTTTTTTCACTGTTTGAACAGTCTATTCGTGTTGTTCTGCACTGTATTTTTCTATACTGTATTTTTCTGCACTGTTCGAAAATGCACTTTTTTACACTGATCAAAACTGCACTGTGTTTTTTTCAAATCTCTCTTTTTTTTTTGCTTCAGAATAACCTTAACTTTGTCCTGAAAAAGGGTGACAAAAAGAGAAAAAAAAAACAAAATCGGTACGGGTTAAAAATTTGGTAAATCAAGGAAAAGGGTAAGGCTCAAAATTGATTATCTAAGGAGTAAATAGACAAAGGGTAGGCCATTTTTGGGAAGAGAAAGGGGTTAAAACCTAATGCCTCTATCACACTAAAGCATCACATTCAATCGTGTAGTCTCGACAAGCATTATGCCACAAGTTCTAGAATGCAAAGAATTAGTCGGTACACTCAAAATTAACAAAGAGCAAGAATGAAAATGTATGCTCATTAGGCTCAAAACTCACATGAAATGTTAATTGCACTAAGTCATGCTATCAATTTAACCAACAAATGCATGGAATGTCAAAAATTTTAAAGAAAACCTAATCATGCCAATTGCCATCATGCTTCCTAAATTCTAACAAAAGCGGGATTAAAATTCACAAGAAAAACAAAGAAACAAGGTGAAAAATGAGATATGCAACCATCAAGTTCAATACATCAATTCAAGAAAAACTCAGTTCCAACCAATTGAATAAGCAAAGTAAAATTTGATACAACTTCCACCCCTTACTTAAATCATAATGTCCCAATTATGGAAAATAAAGCAAACGAGAAGGGATAGAATACTCCCCAAGCTAATTACGACCACGACTGAGTGAAGGCTCGGGTTCGACCAGAGGTGCTTGTGGGAGCCGTCGTGCTTGGTCTCGTGTGCGAACCATGGGTGCAAAGTCGAATGAGATAGCTGGTGGGTTTTGTGCTGGCCGAAGGGGAAGGGTGCGGCTGGTGGGTTGGGGAAATAAAGGGTGTGGGTTTTATTTTAGGTGTGGGTGCCAGGGTGTTTAAAATTTGAAAGAAAAGTGATAAAATAAAAAGGAATGTGGCTTAAGATAAGGGTGAAGATAGGGAGATAAGTGACGGGTGGGTTGGGTTTGGCTTAAGGAATAAGTGGAGGATTAGATTTAATTTATCACATGAAGGAATTTTGGATAAAAACAAAAAAGTGGGTTTTTTAATTTAAAGAAAAGTGAGTTGAAAATAAAATGAAGAGTTTGTTTGGAGAAATGGGACTCGGTTTATCAAATAGGTGTGGGGTCCATGGGATTTAAAATTTTAAAACAAAAAAATGGGTTTTAAAATAAAGATAAGGATTGGGAGATGAATGGGTAGGTGGCAGAAGATTAGGATTTGGGAATGAATGGGTTCGGCTAAAGTACACCAAAAATTGGTGGAGAGTTTTGCTGACATGCACCCAAAATGGTATTTCTACTATTGGTCCATGCGTGGAATGCTTCATTGGACTTGGACATTGCGTCATGTTCGATTCAAAAATATTTGGGTACCTAAAAATTCAAATAAAATAAATCTAAGATAAAAAAATAAATAAAATAAAATTGAAAATGAAATAAAAATTAAAAATAAAATAAAATGGGTTGCCTCCCATTTAGCACTTTATTTAACGTCGTTTAGCTCGACGACCTGATTTAGACTACAGGCACTACGACAAATACTTCATTCAATTCGTGCGTTTTATCCAACTGAGAGTTTCCTTATGAGAACTTTCACCATTGTGGACTTTCTTCATTTTTTATGACAAAATACCTTTTTTACTCTTCAATTTATCCGGCGGTAATTTTAACTCAATATTCGGTGCCTGCAAAATGGAAGGAATTTTTTTTAATTTTTGAGGGAGTTAAGCATAAATCAGAATTAACAAATGAAGTATTTTCCAACTCCCTAATTTTTTCGTCATGGCCTTCCAATTCCCTGCACAAACCATCGGATAAATTAGATTCAACAAATTCACCATCTAAAGGTTCATAAATACCAATGAAGCTAATGTTTGCCATTGAATTTGGGTGTTTCATCGCCTTATAGACGTCAAACTTAACAACCTCACTGTTAAATTCCATGGTAAGAACGCCACTCCTAACGTCAATTTTTGTATTTGCCATACTAAGGAAGGGTCGACCGAGAAGGATTTCTGAAGAAGTGTTTGATCGGTCGTTTTTCATGTCGATGACATAGAAATCCGCCGGAAAAATAAGTTTATTTACCTTTACTAAGACATTCTCGAGGAGTCATTCTAGGTATATTACTGATCGGCCAGCTAGCAATATTGTTACCTTTGTATCCTTCAATGGCTCAGCAGACAGTGAGTTATATAGAGAAAGGGACATAACGTTAATAGATGCACCTAAATCACACATTGCACGTTTAATACCAATCTTACCAATTTTGCAGGGAATGGAAAACATACCTTGGTCTTTCAATTTTTATGGAAGCTTCCGTTGGAAAACGGCTGAGACGTGTTCCCCCAAATTTACCTTCTCAATTTCGATAAGTCTTCTTTTATTTGTGCATAAATCTTTTAGAAATCTGACGTATCTTGGTACTTTTCGAATTACCTTAAGAAGTGCGATATTAATTTCTACTTTTAAAAAAATGTCAAGAATCTTCTTTTCCTCGGCTTGTTTGTCGCACTTAACCAACCTCGAAGGAAAGGGATGTGGGACATCATAGGGAGATGGCGTGGGAGGTGAGCCGGACGTACCTTGTTTGGTGGGAGTTGGTGCTTTCTTTTTATCTTTCTTTTGGGCATTTACCTTTGTAGTTTCTGGTGTGACAACGGTACCACTTTGGATAGTGATGGCGCTAATATTTTCTCTCAGATTTGGCTTCGTTTGAGAAGGTAATTTTCATTGAGACTCGAGTCGTCCTACTCCCTAAGCTAGTTGACTCATTTGCTTATCTAACTCTTGTAGATGAGTTTGACTGCGATTCTGAAATTTCTCTTGAGATAGTGCCAACCGTTTGACTATGGAATCCAATGACTACTTTGGTTGTTGATACGGCTGCTGTAGAGGCGGCCTTGGCTGATATACTTGATGTGGTATCTGGTTTTGCGCATAATTAAAGTTCGGATGATCCCTCCATCCCGGATTATATGTGTTAGCATTGGGATTGTAAGGTCTCTGTGGAGGTCCGGGAAAATTGCCTATGGCATTTAATTGGGCAGCGTCTTCCTCTTGTATCATTGGGAAACAATCCATTGGATGTTCTGGACTCGTGCATATCCTGCAAAGTCTAGTTGCGACTTTTTTATCTGCAACAAGGGATTGAACAATTTCAGCCAATTTGTCAATTTTATTTTCTAATAAAACATTACTTACCTCGTGAACCCGTCGAGAGGGTTTAATAGAAGGGAGAAATTGTTGGGAGTTAGCAGCCATTGTAGAGATTAGAGTTCTTGTCGCTGTTGGGGTCATCTTCACAAGTGCCACTCCATTTGCTGCATCGATCATCTTCATTTCCATCGGAGATAGGCCTTCGTAAAAATACTGAAGAAGTGTTTGTTCCAATAGCCCGTGTTGAGGGCAATTTGCGCACAACTTCTTAAATCTCTCCCAGTAGTCATATAACGACTCAGTATCCTTTTGTCGGATAGTCAAGATACTCCGCCTCAGTTCGCCTGCCTTAGCCGCAGGGAAAAACCTGTCAAGAAAAAGTCGTGCCATGTCAGTCCAAGTTGTAACAAAACTTGAAGGTAGATCAAATAACCAATCCTTGGCAATATCAGCTAAAGAAAAACGAAAAACGCGAAGTTTTATTTGGTCTTCAGATACTCCATGTGGTTTAGTACTCAAACAAACCATATGAAATTCTTTTAGATGTTTATGCGGATTTTCGCTCGGCAAACCATGATAGGTAGGTGAAGATGTATCAAGCTCGTCTTAAGCGCGAATGTTGTTTCTCCATTCAGGAATGTAATGCATAACGGTTGTTGATTGTGTGGTGCAGCGACAAGTTGGCGAATGGTTTGATCTTCAAAACTACGACTATCGTCGTTCCTTCCTCCCAACTGTAAATCCCAACAACAACCAAGTCAACGTGCACTTTTGAAATGAAAGCGAAAAGACTTTAATAGAAAAGCCGATTGCCGATCTAAGTATGCAGAAAATTGAGAAATATATACGAAGTTATAAAGTACTTTTCAATTCTCACGATCGGAATTGAGTTGTTGCTAAAGACTTCGGCTAAAACTTAAAATAAAAAACTTTATAAAAGTAAAGACCTCAAGAACAAATAAAACTAAGTATAAGATATCCTCCCAAGCTTCACCCTAGTGGGGTATTTATAGCTTGAGATAACCCTAGAAATAAAGAAAATATTTAAAATAAAATACCTAAAGATAATCCTAAAAATATTCAAATAAAATAGAAAATCAAATCCTAAATGATAAAGTTATTAAATCCTAAAATAATAAAGTGATAATTCCCAAATATTTAAATTCAAACTTAATCTTAAAATCCTAAGTATATCTCGTCCGTTTGTTCTTCTAGATGATGCTGATTGGATCGCCTTCTAGAAGTCGCTGACTGAACCTTCTAGAAGTTGCTGACTGGATGCCACGTCAGACGCTTCATGCCCAAATTCATGCCACTAGCCCAGCCTTGATTCCAGAAAATAAAACTGCAGAATGTTGTCTTTTAAGTGCAATTTCCAGAATTGAAGTCCTGCACAAAAACGAATAAAAATAACCCAAATTAGCAATATCAAAGAAACAAACAAAGAGTAATTAATAACAAAATAATAACTATTTAAATCACTTATCAATAAACAACTTGAAATGACTTGACAAAATAACGCGTCAGAAGAAAAAATATTTTCTATTTTATAAAAATATTTTTGATTGATGTGTCATTATGTAAAGTCAGCATATTTGTCTATATGACACTGCTATCGCGGCGTGCACTGCCATGTAGGTTTGTCACGTCATTTCAAGTTATTTACCGTCAGTTGACTAACAGTTTTCATCCACAGATTGGGACATTTTGACCAAAGTGAAACGTTAGAGGTTAAATTTGTTTTTTTTAAATAGAGACTAAAATAATTATTCAGTCAAATGTTAGGAGTATTTTTTAACATTAAACTTATGGACATGGGTTTGGTTTTCAAAAAGAATATTTCTGACAAATGGTCACGTAGGAAGAAAGACAGCTTAAAACTTGGAGAAGAGATTAAACGGGGTTAGGTTTGGGTGCGACAGCTCTATGGCGCGGTTAAAAGGCGATAATTTTTTAAATTTATTTAAAAATTTAAAATGTTAGACTTTTTGTATAAAATAATTTTGTATTCTTTAATGTTTTAGGCCTATTGCAGCTTCGAGCTAGAGCTCATATGATTAAGGATTGTTGGGAGGGACTTTTTCTTATGTTCGATTGATCTGGAATGAGATGAGAGTGAGAAGAGACAAGGTACCATGGGAGAGGTTGATTTGGCACTCGGGTCAAAACCTAAATTCTTGGTTATTTTTTGGATGACAGACCTTAACAAGTTGCCTACTAGAGTGGTTTCGTTTGGTCTAAATATTGATGGTTTGCATGTAGGGACGGAACCCGAATATTACGTTGAGGGGGCAAAGTATAACTAATAATAGAAAATAGAAGGCAAGATCAAAATAAACTAAAATTAAGAGGGTAAAATCAAAATAAAGTAAAATGAGGATGTCTAAATAAATAAATATCCATACATACTTTTTAATAATAAAAAATGGGAGAGGCAGTAGCCCCGGGACGGAGCATAGCTTCGTCCCTGTTTGTGTGATTTATGTTCATCTGAGTTAGAAGCTCGTGCAAGATAAAGACACGTAGCGGGTTTTCTGCTATTGGGATTGGAATATACAAACATATTCACCAAAAAAATAGTGTAGTGACACATTTTTTTGCTCAACGATAGATTATTTTAGTGACAAAAAATTTAAATTATTTAAGGTTTTATTGACATCTAAAGGTAAGAATTAAATTAGGATGAAATATTGTGAGAAATCAAATATAAATAATAGGAATAATAATAAAATGAGGGCTTAAGATCTAATTATAATGTCACCTAATTAAAATTAAAAAATTAAGGGTGTTTTTAATTTCAAAATTGGTATGAACCAGGGGCGAAATCATGGTCATGGAGTATTTAAATAAAAAAAATTATGACCAATGATTAATTTGTTTAATTTTAAAGTTAATGGGAACTTATAAAGTATTTAACAAGGGTTTCTCTTGTGGTTGACCTACTCATTAAGGCTTTGGTTAAGCATCTAGGTACTCTGTTTCAAGTGGGCATAAATGACTGTATGTCAAGGTAATCGGGCGCATTGTATTGGTGTTTTTGTATGCCGCAGCCGTTGCATATTATTTTCGATATTGATACGTTGCAATCTTTTTCTTCTAATTAGGTGTAGGAGACTTTTTAACGAGCCGTATGCCAATGTACTATATTGTATGAGTTTTCATTATTAACCACACAATTTTCTTTTCAATAAAAAAACTTAAAAAGTATTTAAACGGAAAAAATTGGGATCAAAAGTTAATTTGTCTGCTTTCAAAACTAATAGGGACCTAAAAATAAATAAAATTAAAAATTGGAAGTCCTGATTTACTTAATTTCAAAATTAGCATGAACCTTATAAAAAGTTTTCACGTTATGAAATATTTTACGTTTGGGGCTCCTCCCACCATATACATTAGTATAACTTTATAATTTTTGAAGACACTAAACTGAATTTTTACCGTTTTACAGGGTCAAAATACAACTTCATCAATGAATTAACTGAAAATTTTATAAGTTTGAGAGTAAAAAAGTTTTCACGTTATGAAATATTTTACGTGTTGATACAAATGGTAAGCAGCTCGGTACTTTTTAAGTAGATTTGGAATTCGAAGTTTTGTGTATGCAAAAAAATTTCGCTGAAAGACTAATCCACCAAAAACAGATGTGCAACGCGGGTCGGTCAAGATTAGTCAAGATAAAGTCCTAAGAAACTGAGAGGACAAAAAAAAATAGTGCCATCAATTAATCAGTACTCAACCAACATATTTCCTTAAAAACTTAATTGAATTAATAACATCATCATCATTGATTCATTTTTCATATCCAAAAAAGAAATCAATGGTGTAAATATCAAAACATACACAAATAAGTTTAGACGTCCATTGATTTCCCTCAGTTTATGGCCCCCCCCCAAGGATACCTAACCAACAAACCATAATATCTGAAGTGTTAAATCCATGAAAAGTGAAGTTTCATACACTCCCCCAACAATTATGTAACTCCATGTCTCTTTCTTACAGTTGATATCTGATCATGTCGTTGATGCATGGATTTATTGTCTACAATTTTGTGAAAAGAAGACAATGGCAATGGGAACCCACATGGTATGTGTATGTATGGACAGAGATATATAGATGTTTGGGTTCTTCTTGTTTGACTTGATATTGCATATCTTGGTTTTTGTACCTTTCTGTAGTACATGTACGAAATGGGGAGCATTCATGTTTATATTATTGGCCAAGAACCAAACAATTCCGTGATCTAAATTAAGGTCTTGTTTTGCATTGTTTTTCAAACTAGTTTTTGGAGCTAAAAGCTGGTTTGAGACCAAAAGTAATAAAAAATGTTTTTTTTTCTGACAAAATCTTTTTCAGTTTGTTTTGAAATGTCTTTTAATTGAAAATTTTTAGCTTTTAACATTTCTAAAAACACTTTTAAGTTAAATTATTTATATATTTTCGTTTATATCACAAATCCTTTTATATTTTCAAAAAGAATGTCTAAAATAGACATTTTATCTACTTAAAAGCATTTTTTGACAGCAATACCAAACACTCTTAAACCAAACAATTCAAAAATACTTTTTAAAATTATTTTCCCACTGTATTTTCCAAAAGCAATGGCAACCTGGCCCTAATTAACCACTTGTTATGGTCCCCAATCCCTTATGTTTCATCATCTTTGTGTATTGTTTTTTTTTTTCCTGACAATACATCTTTGTGTATTGTTGTTATCAATGTTTTGGTACTTGTCATCATCCCAAATGAAGGTTTTAACCAGTGTAATAATGTATATTTCTTTAAGATTTTATTCATTCATATTGTATGTGTTACTACAAAGCAAGTTCATTGACTGCCGCAACACAGTATTGGAACCAGTATTGCAGCTGCTGTACTTTCATGTTTGAACAATGTAGATGGTCAATGTTTTAACGTTGTTGATGGAAGGAATGAGATGGTGGTGGTTCTAGACGATTTATCTTTTTTGATTTGGACGAAAAGTATTAAGACTAACATGGTAGCAGTTGTTAGAACAACGTAGATGGTCAATGTTCTAACATTGTTGATGGAAGGAATGAGAGTATTTGGACTAATATGGTAGAAGTTGTTTGAACAACATAGATGGTCAACATATCAATAGTCATCTTTTTGGTTTGGACGAAGAGTCGTTATTTGTGGTAGATCTGAAAGACAAAGAGAGAAAAGGAGATCAGAGAGGACGATGTACCATGGATTGGGGTTCTTCTTTCTCTAGTCTCTCTCAGGTATTTATACCTAATAGCAGGTCTGATGGTGTCCAGACATAAAATATGAGGACAATGTACCATGGACTGGGGTTTTGCTTTCTCTAATCCATCCAATGCGGGTATTTATGCCTGATAGCAGGCCTGATGGTGTCTAGACATAAAAAATGATCTATTGATAGGTTGACAATATCGTAAATTTGACTGTTAGTAGAGTATGTTGGTGGGTTAAATAGACTTGACAACGATCATGTAAGGACGGTAGATAGACGAAAGATGTGACGGAGTTGTCTTCAAATGAGCTATGAAACCCCGCATGCGAAAATGTTGTAACGGAGAAATGAAGACGAAATAGTAGCAATAGAGGACTCGAAGGCGGAGTTACAACAAAAATCATTAAGAGTTTGAAGATACAATTGGTTAAAAGAGAAAAGTAAGTGTGGGAATAATGATTGTGATAGTAGAGTTGGAGATGCTGGCTTCTGGTTTTTTGAATGGGAGCTGTCTAAGCTCATTTCCAGCAATAAAACCCCAAAGAAGCTCATGTCCTGTGGCTTTCGTTGCTAAAAGTTTCTATAACAGAGTTTGGTCAGGTTTTGTCGACAGTCTGCTAGTTCCATTATGAACAGTTTTCGAAAAATAACCATTTTTTTTATATAAAAATGTTTTGATTAAAGGAGAAAACATGATTTACATACATACATGCAATGATAGAACTAAGTGAGAATGAAACTAAACCGGTTTCAGTGTAACTTCGGCAACCCCAGAAAGAAACAGCTACTTCCCATTCATTAATTAAATGCCAATCCAAGCTGAATTAACTAGCAGAATCATTGTGCTGCAAATGCAAACGAGACAAACAACTTTTGCAATACAGAAATGTCGGATAAGGCAAATTCTTTAGTTTAAAGAGGGAGAGAGAAATGAGTTAATTAATTTAATAATGTGGGTTTCATCTGTCATTTTCGATCCCAATGCTTATACAGTCTGAACTATAAAAAAGGGGGTTTAGTGTCTCAGACTGGATGAACGGCTGAAAAACAGTTTAAATTTTTTTGGTTAACCAGTTAGGTTAAAACCCATAATAGAAAAAGAAATTTAAGGAAAGAAAACCCTATGCTATTAAGTTAATTTGTCCGAGGTCTACAGGTTTTGTTTGTTTTGTTATGAATAAAAAAAGAATAAATTCTGACAAATGGTCATGTAAGAAGAAAGACAGCCTAGGACTAGAAAAACAGGTTAAATGGTCGTATATGGACAGTTGTTTTCATTGAGATTATGTTTAAAAGAAGATTATATGCCGAAAGCTTTAGATTGCAGAGGCTAGGGAGGGCAAGAATTTATGCTCTAATGGAAAAACAAAGCATCCGCCCTTCACATGCCTTTCACGCAATTCCTTGGCTGTCATGTTCTCAAACATCAGCTGCTGAGATTTTATGATTTCAAGGAGCGTGTTCGGTTTTAGTTTGATTAAGAGTTCAATAAATCCTTAAATTTTTACAAAAAAAAAAATAGTTCTTAAACTTTTTTTTCACCTAATTAAACATTTAAACTAAAAAAATCAATTTAACCCTTTAACTGACTATTAATTTTAATGTTTTTTTTTAATTTTTTAACATGTGTCGTGATAAAATAATGTCTCTGGTCACTTTTAAGAATTTTAATTTTTTAAAAACAGATAAAAAATCTAAAAATCTTTAAAAAATTGGAAAATTATAAAAAAATATTTTTTAATTTCAAAATGTATTAAAAATAATAAAAAATAATTTTTCAAAAGATTAAAATATTTTAAAATTTTTAAAATATTATTATAAAAATATAAAAATAAATTGAAAAATATAAAACAATAAAAGATATTTTGATTTTTGAAATATAAAACAATAAAACTTATTTTTAAAAAATATAAAATATAAAAGTTATTTTAAAAACCAAAATAACTTTTATTTTTTTATTTTTTCAATTAATTTTTGTAATTTTATAATAATATTTAATATTTTTTAAAATATTTTAATCTTTTAAAAAATTATTATTTATTATTTTTAAATAATTTCGAAATTAAAAATATTTTATATCTTAAAATAATTTTTAGAACTTTTCATATTTTTTAAATTTTTAAATTTTTGTCTGATTTTTATATATTTTTAAAAATTAAAATTTAAACATTTGTTGAAATGACAAATGATATTACCTTGTTGTGACATGTGTCAATAAAATTTCAAAAAAAATCATTAAAGTTAACAGTGAATGTTGATTAAAGGGTCAAATTGATTTTTTTTCTTGAGTTTGAGGGCTTAATTGGGTGCAAAAAATTTAAAGACTCAATTGATTTTTTTGTAAAAGTTTAAGGGCTTATTAAACCCGTCGTTTTTGGTGTTATTATGTGTTTTGCTCTCTTATTATGTTTGGTTGTTGTTTAGTCGAAAATAGGGTGTTTTATAGAGTGGTTTTGCTGTAGGATTTCGTTGCCTCCTAGTGTTTCTAGGTGTGAGCTTGTATTTTCTTGCAGGTTTAGGTGTATGTTAAGGTGTTTTATAGTTTCATTTGGACGTAGGTCGGGTGTCTTCGTTAAAAAAAATTTGTTTAGTCTGCAACTACGATAAACACAACACGATCGCAACCTCAATTTAAATTCCTGAAACTAATATTTTGGTTAGTTTTTAGATTAGAACATAATTCGACCCATACATATTTCCACTTAACTTGTTCAAGGGCAGTTCAAAAATTAAGAAAAAAAATAGTTGTTTGTTATCTTACTCTGCGTGATGGGCTGATGTTTTAATAAAAAATAGATTTAACAAGACTCAAACCCATGCAATATTCACCATTTTAGTTTTTTCATATGCTTTATCATTAGTTTTTTTTTTACTTTTTTTCTTCCAAGTTAAATTGGTCCCTTCTTTTTATGAAAACTGTGTATGCTAATATTAAATTTTCTGCACAAACCTCATATAACGTCAGCTAATCAACTACAACTCAACCAACAAATTTCCTTAAAAACTACTCAATTGAAGCAATAACATATCAATCATTCATACATTTATATATATATATATATATATATAAACCCAATCGTACTAATATTAAAATGGGTTATTATCACCAACCAGTTAGCCTAGCGAGATGAGGTGTTAAGTCCCATAAGGCCAGATGTTTGAATTCTGACATTGTGAATAAAGAAAATTAGGTTGGGAAAATTGCCCTCATAATGAGTCTCTATAAAATCTGATCCCTATTAGTCGATCAATAGATCAGATACCAGTGGTTAAACAAAAGTACGTTATTATTCCATGAACTGATAAATCCATTGCTTTCCATCGGTTAAGTGTCCCCCAAGGATACCTAACCAACAAACCATGTAGGATCTGAAGAGATAAATCCATGAAAATTGAAGTTTCATACACTCCAACAATCATGTAACTCCATCTCTCTCACTCGCGGTTTAAATTCAATCATCTTGTACTTGATGCATGGATTTGTCGTCTACAATTTGGTGAAAACATGACAGTACCAATCGAAACCCACAGAATATAATGCACATGTATATGTATAGACATATATGTACAGATATTTTGTTCTTGTTTGACTCGATATTGCAAATCTTGTATGGTTTTGGTACCTTTCTATTTAGTAGTACGAACCAAGTTTACCATGGGGAGCACTCTTGTTTCTATTATTGCCCAAAACTAGTTAACCAGACATTTTTATCACAATCCTTGTGTCACATCATCTCTGTGTATTGTTTTTTATCAATGTTTTGGCATATGATCTCAAACGAAAGTGACTTACGAAGAACATGCACGAAAATGGAGGAAATACACTGCATAAAATGAAAATGAGAGTACCATCACCCAGTTGACCTAGTGAAATAAGGCGTTCGCCATTTTGAACATCTGTAAAATTCGATCCGAATTAGCGGGCTAATAAGTCAAATACCAATAGTTAACCAAAGAAGAGAGAGCGGATGTAAACCACAACGAAGGAGAGTGAGTTGGAGAAATATAGAAAACAAATTATTGGAGAAATTAGGGGAATATCGTCCCTTGGAATTAAATTTAGGGAAATAGAGTTTTTAAGTTTTATTTTGGAAACTACGGTAAATTGAACAGTGGAGGTAAAAGATGCCACATGCAGGTGGCGTCCTGAATTTGTTTAATATTTTTAACGTAAGTGGAGGTGAAAGACGCCACCTACGGTAACGTCCTGAGTTTGTTTAATATTTTTATAACGTAAAGTGTTCAGTGCATTGACCGCTTTGGGAAAAATTAATTAAAAAATATCAGGTCGCCGTCTGTACGTGGCACCCCCACCTGCACTGTAAAATTTGCCATAAATTCTTAAATATATTTTAATGTCTCCTATTTCCCTAAATTTAATCCCTAAATACCCAATAATATATATATATATATATATAAAGTGTGGGAATAATGATTATGATGGTAGAGTGGGAGATGCAGGCTTAGGTCATTTCCAGCAATAAAACCCCAAAGAAGTTCTGGTCTAGTGCTTTTCGTTGGTAAAAGTCATAAGAGAGTTTGGTCAGGTTTTGTCGACGGCCTGCTTGTTCCATTATAAACAGATTTCAAAAATATTTGTTATCTATCTGTATTTTTTTATAATAAAATACTTTGATGAAAGGAGAAAACATGATGTTTTATAATAAAATATTTCTTTCATACCCATGCAGTATTTCCCCAAAATAAATCAAATAACATATTTTTTATAAGGATTATAATTTTATGCTCTGATAATAAAATAATGAAATAAAAACTACAGAATTAGAGTATTTTAATTATATTAATTAAAAACTCAACAAGTGATCTGAGTAGACAAGATGATGATGTTCATCCTAGGAGACCAACCAAATTAAAATTCGATTAACAGAATCTTTTTATGTCACTGCCAGTCTACCATGACATAAATAATTATCCTTCATTCGAATAATATAAAAATGTATAAATTATTTTGGGAAATCAATTTTTGGAGTAATAAATAGAACATGGAGATGGAGATTGTTAAGATAATTAGATGTTAAAGGGACATGACAATGATTGAGGCAATGTTTCACTAAAGTCTAGCAAACAGGCTCAATACTCACAGAACGACATTCACTTCTGTCTCTAAAAATGGTGAGCACCACTACTGTCCTTTTACATGTAATATAGCTTCGATTATTGAAGGTAGATATTAACCATTTCGGCCTGCTGTATTCGATTGGTTAATTGACTTTAGAGAGGGGAAGGAATGTTTTATATAACAATTCCAATACCCGAATCCATAAATAATCTAAATCCACAATGTCGAATTTGCAAAAATGAATCATAGTGTCGAATATCCAAATTTTTAGAGTCCAGTAACTGTCACTCCCAACAATGTGTCTCCACGATTCGAAGTTAAGCTCAACAATTGTCTGTTAAAGCAAGACTTAAAAATCATTCACCAAGCCTAGTCTGAAACGATCTAGGTTTGGTGGCCAGGCAGGGAAGGTTACCTGGTCAAGTTATAGGCCTAACCTAAAGCCAGTATTACACCAAACAGGCCCCTTAATTTGCCAGGCATCTGCTTATTATCTGAATGGCAGTTTGAAACCAAAATCCAAAGAATCGACTATCTACAACAAATGTAGTAATTATTGATGCTGATGATTTCCAGTCCCACAAAATGCAAGCAACCTAAAGTCTATACTATTTTTCATGCCACAGAGAAATATTCATTTGCTTTCAGGTTAGACATTTGAAGAACCTGTTTTGATCAGTAATCACCTAAATAACAGATGCAGAACAGGAAAATCTACAATTGTAAGTGCAATTTTCCGACTGAAAACTAAGCAAAATAATCGTTAAAGCGCAAAATTGACTTTCAGCTCCGTGCTCCGGAACTTTATGATCTCATTTACGTAAACTTTGGCTTAAAATGAATCTTCTACATGAAAAAACTAGATTAGAGAAACCTAATTCCAGATTAGAGAAAACGGTAAAGTCTACGATGAACATCAAAAGCTAGCCATCGCAAAGGAAAATGGAGTACACAAGGATATGCTCATCGGGGGAGGAGCCATGAAAGAGAAAAACAGCCATGCATGATGCATCTACCTCTAAGGTGATTTATTTTAAAAACATCAATCACAGAGGTCACGAGCAATTGCAAATTCAGAGTTTAAGTGAGGCAAAATACCAGAGAAAGTAATGGTAGTGGAATCGGTTGTTTTCTGGTTGTTTTTCTTATTTACTTCTACACAACTTCTTCATAGTCTAATTTACTTCAAGTTTCAACAAAGGTTGTCATCCAATCTAACTCATCAGATTCAATTAACAACCAATGTCACCATGATGCATGGAACCAAGGCAGATGAAAATTGAGAATTAGTATCCAAAATGGATCTCTAAATCATACTTCCGAAAGATATCATCCATTTCATCCCTTTGCTATGCTCTATATATAGTAGTTCTATAAATCACTAAATCTCTCAGTCCTCACCCAAAGAGGTTGTTGATTCTCTTCATCGATATCCGCAATCAACAGGTATCCACATCTTCTATTTGCATTCATTATCCCTAAATATAACTTCAATTCGCATTTGTGCGGATTGCCCCTTATGCTTGCCTATTTGGTTCTTTCCATATCATAAGAGAAAATTTTCTTACCTTTGTCTACAAATCCATTCCAAGACTCAAAATTTCACCAATTTTGGCCCCTAAAAGCCTAATCCTAAACATAAGGAATCAAGTATTGCAAGTAAATACAATTTAATTTAATAACAATATAATTAGAATAAGAAAATCAATCCAAAACTAAAGTAATGAAGTAGACAACGTTATCATCATTATTTGCTACAAAAATTTCTCCTTTCTTTTGTCAAAATAAAAAACCTGGGAGATCATTTGATGGATTTAGTAGCAGCATTGTCAGAGCTTAAAATTCCGGTTGCTGATAAACTCCTTGTTGTTTCTGAACCTGTTTCCGCTCTATCTCTCGCCATTTATTAATTCCGATGGTAAAGAGAACTGTTGCAATTAAAAACCCAATAAACAAATAATCGAATTAATTTTTTTTAGGTAAAAAGTTAAAAAGTGATTGAGCGAAGTTATTTACATCCGGCGCCGACGAAAATGAGGAGGCGGAGGACCTTAGGTCCGGGCGGACCCGCCGCTTCTTCTGCCGTCATCTCACACTCTTTCCTTCGCGGGGGGCGCTGATATATTTAGCTGGATGGGGAAACGATCAGGGGTAAGCTCGTCTGAGAACTTTGGTATTTGATGGGTATTTTTACAGTAAATAGTGGGAAGAGAAAAGGGCATAACTGGAATTATATATATACCCTTTTTATTATTAATTAATAAATGGTATTTATTTCTTAGGGAATTGAAGTTCAGTCAAGCAAAATACAAATGGAGAGGAAGAAAAGCTCCGACTCCAACTCCAAGTTGAACATAGCCATCATACACCCAGATCTCGGCATAGGTAATCCCCTTTTTCTATTGCAATTTATTTTCCTTATTTTCCATTGTTTGTTTTAGTTTATTTATTAATTTAGAAATCAACAGAAAATATTAAAAAAAGAGAGAAAACTTTTAGGTTTATTTGAGTAAATTTTGGTGGATGAATAGGTTTTCAAGTTTTGATTTGAGTGGAAAAGGTTTGATCTTTTCCATGAATCGATTCCATAGCAAGTTCTTCTTAAGTAATACTTTTTTTTATTTAAAGGTGGAGCTGAGAGATTGATTGTTGATGCGGCTGTTGAATTAGCATCCCATGGGCACAATGTTCATATTTTCACAGCTTACCATGATAAAAATCGATGCTTCGAGGAAACCCGAGCCGGTAAATTTATTTTTCCATTATTTTTTGTTACTTTGATTGTGGGTTTAAGAATAAACAGACAGAAAGAGAACATTTTTCATCCAAGTCATAGTTTATTTTTGAAGTTGATTTGGTGCATATAGCTTATTAAAACTAATAACGGTCGGTAAACTGCTCGATTTTAGCTGAACCAGAACGTAGAATTCAACTTGGTTTTTGTCTCGAGCATCAGTTTGCATATAATGCTATAGAGCAATGAGGAAGAATGTCTGAAATCTGAATAACGCCTTTTGTTCATAGTAACTCGCTGGTTTAACTGAACTTGAATTACAGGTATCTTTCCAGTTACCGTATACGGTGACTTCCTGCCTCGGCATATTTTCTATCGCCTTCATGCCATATGTGCATATCTTCGCTGCATCTTTGTTGCACTTTGTGTATTGTTCATGTGGCCGTCGTATGATGTCATACTAGCAGATCAGGTCTCTGTTGTCATCCCATTGTTGAAACTTAAACGGTCAACCAAGGTATATAAAATTAACATTTCGCCAATTGTTTTCTATGATATTTGTCGTGAATCGTGATATCTTCCTCTGACATTGCTCTTTTTCGTTATAGGTTGTATTCTATTGTCATTTTCCAGATCTTTTACTCGCTCAACATACAACTTTTCTGAGGAGGATATACCGGAAACCTATTGATTTTATAGAAGAATTGACAACAGGTTGGTTTTCGCATACAGGCTGTTTGTTTCTACGGAATAAGGAATGTGGAGTATAATGTTCATCATAATTTTCTTTTCTGTTATGTTTTGGAAATCGAAATTCAGGGATGGCAGATATGATACTTGTTAATAGCAGATTTACCGCATCTACCTTTGCAAAAACATTTAAGCATCTTCATGCACAAGGAATTAGACCAGATGTTCTTTACCCTGCTGTTGATGTGAATCAGTTCGACGATCCCCGTTCTTACAAGTAACCAACATACTTGTACACCCCACGGTCTCCTATTCCCTGTTCCGGGAAATTGTTTAAACTCTCATCTGACATAACTTCAATTACGTAAAACTTCCCTCCATAAGCATGTGTCTGAATGGTATTCTTGTTTCCCTTGGCTAGGTTGAATTTTCTCTCCATCAATCGCTTTGAAAGGAAAAAGAACATAGATTTAGCAGTTTCTGCTTTTGCGATGCTTCAGACCCTTGAAGAAAATGTTCATCAAAGTTCGAACTTTGCTGATGCAGAGTTGACAATTGCCGGTAAGCTCCTTCCTGTTTTAACACGAGTATCGCCATAAATATATGCTGACTGATGGATTTTGTGCATGGATGGAATTTTTTTCATCACATTATTTTCTATATACTTCAACTAAGGTCTGTATTTTTACTTTTTATTGTTTTCAAATTTTAGGTGGATATGATGAACGCCTAAGGGAAAATGTTGAGTACTTAAAGGAGCTCAAAAGTTTAGCGGAGAGGAAAGGAGTTGCGGAGAGG
Organism: Hibiscus mutabilis; assembly: GCA_019671005.1. Classification (NCBI taxonomy): domain Eukaryota; kingdom Viridiplantae; phylum Streptophyta; class Magnoliopsida; order Malvales; family Malvaceae; genus Hibiscus; species Hibiscus mutabilis. The sequence goes on from JAGYYJ010003248.1 coordinate 97,030, forward strand.
ATTCATTTTGTTACATCTTGCTCGACAGCGGAAAGGAATTCTCTGCTCTCTCAATGCCTATGTGTCCTTTATACACCGACAGTATGTTGCCGTCTGGCGTCTATCATGTTCACGAATTGATTAGATTGATGAAAGAAATGTACTTTTTAACATTCAAAGATTTCCGATTCAATGTAGGATGAACACTTCGGCATCGTTCCATTAGAGGCAATGGCAGCACACAAACCCGTCATAGCATGCAATAGCGGCGGTCCTGTGGAAACAATTAAGAACGGAGAAACCGGGTTTCTTTGTGATTCAACTCCAAAGGACTTTGCTTCGGCCATGGCTAAACTCATTCAAGACCCAGAGATGGCAAAGAGAATGGGAGAACAGGCTAGGCAGCATGTCAATGAATCATTCTCTACGACGATATTCGGCCAGCGATTGAATCAGTTTCTTCTGCATGTTGCTCGAACTAAGCAGGGCTAGAAGTCGGGAATCGACATAGATTACAGCCTTTTGCGATGTGATTTTGTAGGCACTCTCAACATTACACTTCAGATGTTAGAAGTGTTTTCTTTCTTGAGTTGTACACACACACAGAGATTGTGCAAATAGTATAATGGTGCAAATTAAAAGAAATAGACTCAAAAGTCCTACCTGGTACCATGTTTAAACATGTTGCAAGTTTCTCTTTGATGATGCTTTCAGCCAATTTCCTACCTACATATTTTCTGAAAGGAAAAAGGAGCTCGTTAAAAACCTCTTCGTAACCGGCAACATGTCAGTAGGAGAAGGAAAAGAAGTTATAAACGAGTCATTCAATTATTTGATTGTTTACGTTCAAATTAGTGGACAATATTATATTTTAGAGAGTCAAATTTTGTAATTGAAAGATAATTTTAAGACAACTAAAAGTGGGTCCAAAACTCCAAATAATTGATAGGTGGTGAAAATCCCACAATGTTAATAACAATATTTCAACTCTGATATTTTTCTAAATAGAATTTTGTCATTGTTAATTAATTAGTGGATCCGTGGATTATATCCTTTTTTGAAGGCAAATATGTCAAATTTTGTCTTGAAAAACAATTTTAAGACAATTAAGAGTGGGTCCAAAACTCCAAATAATTGATGAATGGTGAAACAAGTTATCCATCTCATTTTTATGAACATTGGGTATAATTATTCTATTACAACTTTTATTTTGAACAAATAATTATTCCAACACTAAATTAATAAGATATAAATATATTTCTGAATACAACAAGTGATTTCAGTGAAAAAAAAAACAGAAGATATTCATCATAGGAGACCCGAGTTTAATCGCTTTATCTGTAAGATGTGTGTATTGTTAAAAAGTTAAGAATATGTAAGAACGGATACTACCCTCTAATCACTTTAGACTATTTAAAATATATATTTCTATTAATTATTTATTATTGAAAACCAAATTTAAAATCGTTTTCAGGTGAATTAATGAATGAATTGATTAAAATATGAATGCTAAAATAATTATTCTCCATTCCATTAGTATAATTTTTTCAGGAAGAATTTATTGATTCCTAACATCGGCAAGCACAGTCCCACAGCTAGGGGTGTTCAAAAATACTCGACCCGACGATCCGACCAAACTATTTAAAAATAAATAACCCCGGTATTTATCCGGAATTATTTTTTGCACGGTCGGGTACCCGGCCGTCATTTCTCGGGTTGGGCTTGAGTTAAAATATTTAGAATTTTTGGGTACCCAGATATCAATATATATTTAAAATTTTTTATTTTTAATATATATATATTTATATTAAACTAATAAAAAATTAATTTTTATAATTTTATATTTAAAAAATACATATTTTTATATTAAACTAATAAATATATATTTTTATATTAAATTAATAAAATATTTTTGTATTAACAAATATTTTTTTATATTCAGGTACCGACTAAAGGGTACCCGCAACACTCAAACCGAAATACGAGCCGATTTTGAACTATCTGATGATCCGGGTACCCGGTACTTCGGGTAACCGAATACCCGGATACCCAGATTTAACATCCCTACCAACAGCTGTGAGCTCAACGCACGGGATTTTTAATTTGTACGATATTGTTGTAACCTTAAACATTTGTACACGTGTCCTAAAATTATGTCATAAATAGCACATCTTTTAACAATTTCAGCATATGGCTTGGTTCGAATTTATTATTTCATTTTTCTTGAATATTATATACAGAAAAAAAAAACAGAAAATCGAGTTATTTTCTCAACCAAATCTATGATATATTTATGGCATTATTATAATTTTAGTTGATATTAAATATTATATTTAATACTAAAATTACTTTTTTTGTTTAACTACCAGTATTTAACTTATTGGCTAATTAATTCAGATCGGGTACTGGAGAGGCTCGTTATAAGAACAACATTTCCAATCCAATTTGATTCATTCACAGCGCCAAAATTCGAAGCAATAACCTTTCTTAAAGGATCTAGTATCTCATCCTAATAAACTAACTGGTTGTTAGTACTGAATCACCCATTTTCATTTTTTTATAAACAAAGTTATTTTAACTTTATTATGAGAGGGACCATTATTTTCTACTTTTCTACAAAATGTAAGATTTTTATAATAAAATTATTTTACTTGATAAATTAAAATGGTAAAAAAATAAAATTTGAATAGGAATTTTTGGTGAAGTGATTTTTTTTTTCTTTCAAGTGGAGAGATAAAATCTGCAAATTTGTGTATCTTTTGGAAGGTCATTGTCAGGGTTTAGGGTTTGAACACTAAACATTAAAGCATCAATATATAGTTTTAATTACTTATTCCTTCAAATTATTGGTTCAAGAGTATTAAAATTTACCCCATATAAACAATTTATTACTATATAAGTTTATTGTCAGTTTGAATATGCTATTTTTTGTATTGTTTTAAATTTTAAAGCTTTTCCTTTATGTAAATAATTTTTATTAAATTTGCCTTTAAAAATTATAAATATAGATGGTTAAAAATTTGTATTGCTTAATTGATAATAACTTTTATTTTTTAAAAAATTATTTCTAAAAACAAAATATACAAACAAAATTTTAGATTTTAAAATGATATAATAACTTTTATATTTAATTTTATTATTTAATATATTGAGTCATTGACAATTGAGTTTAAAATTCTACAGACGAGATTAAACGAATCAAAATACGTATAAAGTATCAACAAGCAGTTGATATAGCGAAATGAAGCGTTATGTCCCTTAAGCAGTGTTAGAGGTTCGAATTATGACGCTGCGAATAAAAAAACTGGGTTGAAAGAATCACCCTCACATTGAATATCTGCACAATTTATTTTGAATTAATCGACTATTGAGTAAGATACATACGGTTAAACCTAAAAAAATACGTATAAAATAATTTCAATAATTTTAGTGTTTCATGCATGGATGAGCAGTTAAGTACGTCATAGCTACGCAAGAAAATAATAAATGCTGTTTAATGAAAACGATCAACCATATAGTAGCTTACATTTAATTTCACCGCTTACCCATTTTCATTAGGGTAGAAATTATTGGTCCTTTTTAGTGATTTTATATATGTCTCGATATTAAAAAATTATATTAAAATTTAGGCGAGGGCGTAACATAATAAGAGCATGTGGGGTTATAGTCAAGATTTGAAAATTATAATTTAAATCTTTAGAAATTTCAAAAAATTTAGTTTAGCCCTTAAAAATTTTAAAAATTCAGATTAAGCTTTAAAATTTTTTAATATTTTCAATTAAATTCTTCCCATAATTTTTTAAAATTCTCATTAAGTCTCTCAAAATTTTAAAAAATTTAGTAAGACTTCAATTTTTTTGAAAAAAATATAAATTGAACCCTTCAAAATTTTTGAAAATTTTAACTTAAACCTCTAATTTTTAAAAAAAAAAATTAAGTTGGCCCTTCCAAACTCTACCATCAAGTTCTGTCATTGAATTTAGGGTTTATAATTTAAGGTGCCTGATATAATTTTTAGAGTTTATGATTTATGCTTTAGGATTTAGGGTTAGAGTGTAAGTTTAAGTTTTTAGTTTTAAGACATACATAGAGACACCAAAAAATAATAATTTTTATAATTTAATTGTTTATCTTTTATCAAATTTATCATCGTTTCATAATTGATATGTACTGCATCATTATTCATTTATATCTTAATAATCATTATCACTTTCATTAATGAAAAATACATTTATATCTGTAACCATGTGATGTCTATATTTGAATAATTGTTAGTTATTTGTAATATTTTCGATTTTTGAGAAAAATAAATATATAATATTACTTTTTTAAGAATATATAAATATTTACATATAAAAATAAAATTATTTTTTATAATTGTCTAAAAATAGAATACAAAACCTACAAAAAATTAGATATTTATTTTATGAGATATTTTAACATTTACGCAACATTTTCTATTTTATTTTTATATTTTAAAATTTAAATTTCTAAAACTCTAAAATCCTCTCTTCTATAACTTTAAACTCTAAACTAAACTCACGAATTTTAAATACCTTTATGTAAACTTTAACACGAGAAAATGAGATAAATAATTACTATCACCATTTCATACCCTTTGTTAAAAAAATCCATGTCCTGTTCTATATTATTTAAAAATAAATAAATCACTTCCTTAGGAGAGAACCGAATTGATATTTAATATTTGGTTCGAATTTTTCAATCCTACCCTATTTATTATTTATTTATTTATTTCTCTGACATTTTAAAGCCTTCATTTTCAGGTTTGGTTTTGGAAGTACTTAACCTTATCATGATTGCCAAATTCTGCCCTATAAAAGTAGACCAATTGGGCTGTTTTAAATGCAACTCATCACAATATTCAAGAGCTCTTTTAAAGCTCCAGTAATGGCGACGGTTCCAGCAAGAGATAAGTACAGGTCTTTCCTCGACGATGAAGCAGGTGACGTTCAATGGCGACACGGTGGCCCTCCCGCATATGATGTTGTCAGTCGGCTCTTCGAACAAGGCCGAACCAAGGTCCTTTTCATCTTCTCGCATACTTTGTATTTCTTGATAATTCGGGTTGGGATTCGGATTCTTCAGACAGGAAGAAAACATGTTCATGGAGCCTTGGGAGTTAAGTTTTGCAGGAATGGGAGGAGGGATCGCTTGAAGAGACAGTGCAGAATGCTGTAAAGACTTCAAGTCCATTAACCATGATAAGTTCAAGCTCATCGTTAATGGTATGAATATATATATACAACATGATAATATCATGGTTTATATATATATATATATAATTACTCCTTAATTTCCATTCTTGAAACTTTCATGTCTCAATCTCTTTTTTTGGAGTTTTGTTGAATAACATATCAAAATCACCATGAAAATTTGTTAAACTAATCATGAATATTGGATATTATTTTATTTAGTAATGATCAATGAAAAAATTGTGAAACACTAATATTTTATTTCTTAATAAAACCAATAAATAGTAGTGATAAACATATTTATTCTTTATAGTTGGTTTTAAGATCTAACCTTTTAAATTAAATAAAAAAGTTTAGGGCGAAAAAAAAACTAATTTAATTTATCAAAACAATAATTAATATAATTAGTTTCCTACCAAAACAAAGATCACAATACATATCAACTACCAATTATTCTAGCAGGAAGAGGTGTTAGATCCTTTAAACAATATTTGAGATTCGAATTATAACGTCGTAAGTAAAGAAAATTGAGTTGGAACTCGATCTGAATTAATCAGTCAATGAATCAAATATCGATAGTTATAAAAAAATCATAATACATAATATTAATTGGTCAATAAACCAAATATCGATAGTTATAAAAAAAAACACAATACATAATAAAATGGTGTGGGGGAGGAGTGGGAACTTAATATTAGAATTGATAAAATTTAACATACAATAATTGTTTTTATTTTAGTAAGAAGTAAATTTCTATCTATACATAGAAAGATTAAGTGGTCATATTTAACTGTTATACGTCACTGTAAATGTATTGTTTTAATCTTTCTCTAATCAAATTGGTATTTGATTAAGGGTAAAAGTTTGATACACAGATTGTATAAAATTAGTTTTACACAAGTTGACATATTTACACTATAAAATTTAAATTCTAAATTTCTAACCTTTAACCCTAAAAAACTAAACCATAAATCTTAAATTCTAAACACTAACCTTAAATTCTAAACCCCACAACCTAAATCCCTAAACTTTAAACTCTAAACTAAAACCATAACCCCTAAAACTAAAAGGCACTTGTAAATTAAAATTTACATAGCTATGTGTATCAAAGTTTTTTTCTTTGATTAAACCAGTCATCTTGAACCAAATACGACCCAAATGATTATATGGTTAGTTATATAGTAAACTAAAACTTGGTAAACATGGTGATTGAAGGAGGAGAAGAGACTCTAAAGCTGGGGAGTTACAATGCACTGTTGAAGAATTCACTGCCAAAGGAGTTCCAGTATTACAAAGCAGATGAAGAAAGTTTCGAATCATCTCACGAAGCATTTCGTTCGGCTTTCCCACGTGGATTTGCATGGGAAGTCATTGCTGTTTATTCTGGACCTCCTCTGATTGCTTTCAAGTTCAGGCATTGGGGTATTTTTGAGGGTCCTTATAAAGGACATGCCCCTATGGGGGAGAAAGTTGAATTCTATGGCGTAGCAACTGTTAAGTACGTTCTTAATATAATTCAATAAAAGAGTGTAAATTTGAAACAGTTATTTGTTTTTTTTTTTCAATTTAAAAGGGTATGGTGAAAAAAACTTGAAATTTGGTACACTTGTAGTGCCCCACAAAACTTATTTGACTGATTATGGTTTTAAAAAGAAGTGTGTTGTGTCGTCACATATGAAAAGTTTCAAGCTTTGAAGGATTATAGGATTTGTTGCTTGCTCAGTCACCTTTCCTTATCATAAATACCTTTTTTCCTAAATCAACTTTATTTTGGTTCAACAAAAAAACCACAAATTTAACTCATTCATAACATCACAATTCAAACCTCGATCGAACTAGACAACACAGTTGTCTGATTATCTCGTTGAAAATCTGAAGGTAGAAGAAGTGGAGGTACACTATGACCCTGCACAGCTATTTGCTGGCCTATTGAAACGTCCATCAATTTCAGATTCACCAACTCAAGCCTCTGCCTGCCCATTTCATTCCACTACTTAATTAAAACTATTCTATATGCTTTTTTCATTCCAATAATCTTAATCACTGCTCATGTTGTATTTGCTTTGCTTAATTTTTATTTTCCATCTTCAACCCATATGTATGACTGTATCTTCTGTAATAATTAAGCAAATAAATTGTTAAAACTTTTTTTTTTTTGTTTCATATTATAAGACCACTGGAAGTCTGGAATCAACTGTCAATTTTAGGCTTAGAAATCAATGTTGCATAAACATTACATTTAATAATACAAACAATATTAAAAAAAAAATATGGAACTTTCAACCTTTTTTCAGCGGATATCAAGTTTGGGGTCAATGCCTTGTCGACATTCGTCGGCAAGAGCCACATTTAACATTTCAGAGCAAAATGGATCATCCGGTTTCAGCCATAAAGCCTGTTAGGGAAAACAAGAGTAGGAACAACAATTCAGAGATTTGGGACCAAAATAGGTTAAATCCAATAATGAATCTGTTCTTCAACAATCTTACGGTAAAACAAAAGCTATCATGAATTTTCTCAAATGTTTAATACCAAACGTCATTGTACCGGGCTATGAAGATAAATCTTAGATCACTGACCTTATGATAGTATGTAATTGCATCAGTAAAATTATCCTGCAAAGGGTTAAAAACAAAATCATATACACATTGGAAATTCTACCATAAACAGACATGTACAGGTTAAAGATTTCATTTCCTACTAGTTTATTAAGTTCTGAAGCAAGTAATCTCAGCTAATCACAAATTTAAAAACAAAGTTTTCATTCACGGTCTAGAAAAACAACCATTGGCAAAATTCAATTCTTAATGCATCTGTTACAAAATATAACTTCTGTTAAGTGTGTAGGACACAAGGGGGACTGACCTGCAAGTGGTATGTGTATGCAAGACCTGCATAAGTGCTCAAGCTTTTAGTTGATAACGTAAGTGCTTTCTCATAGAATGAGATTGCTTCGTGGAACATCCTGATACATGATATCCCATATAATTAGTCTTAAAAGATTGAGTTCAACACTAGTCTTTTTGCAAATTAGTACCACCAAAATCAAACCAGTATCTGAACAGAAGATTTGAAAACATCAAAAGATAGAAATGTTTCGGAAAAGCATGAACAATTACTGTGGAGTTAATAGGGAAAAGAAAATTGATTATAGCATAGAGTTACAAAAAGTTAAAAAGACATACTTTAGTTTCCTATAAGCGTGGGCAAGATTAACCACAGTTGGTTCCCACATTTCACTTAATGGGTTTGGAATAAGAGCCAATGTTTTCTCAAACCACCAAACAGCTTGATTATACCTGCAAGTTTTTGAAAAAAAAAATGTTAAAGAACTAAAATTAGAAATGTAACTTAAAAAGATGGTAGACTTGCAATGACATCTTTACCAAAAAGATGGTATAAGATGAAATGACAATTAAAATAAAAAAAAATGTTGCATGAGATAACTACCTGCCAGGTAAACAAGTACTAGAAAATTATGTTTGAAAAAAAAAACATTCTAGTTTAAGTATTAATCCGTTGACCACAGTTCAATGGAATAATAAATGCATTTTAGATTGTCCCCTGGTTCTCATTGTCAAACATAAGAGTATGAACCTATCAAACTTATAAACATGCTTCAACAAGTTCAAAAATCCAACTCTATAATAAGGTGCATTATCCTTACTCTTTCTTATGATATGCAACAACTCCAAGCTCATTATATACAAGTGGATCTGCAGGACAAATTCCCTTTGCCTGCATGATAAACTGAAAAAAAATACCCTTGTCAAAATTTTAATCATACAAGAAATTATGATTTCTGAAGAGACTAAGAACAGATAATTGAAATGAAACAGAGACAAAAGAGATGATGATAAGCAAAGAAAACTTAGCAGTACAGCACAAAACCACAACACCAAAACAAGAAACACAATAATGAACAAACTATAGAAAAATATTTCTTTCATCTTGTCAACCAGTATACTTTGCTTTGGCAGCCAAACTATCAACTCCACCAGTTCCGTTGATTCAAGAAATGATGGAGACATCATCAATTATAGAGTTTGCTTCAGTTTCCAAAACTTATTCTTGAAAATCCAAAGCACAATGTTCAGAAATTTTATAGTTCTACAGAATATATAGCTCTAAGTGCAATCTCCCTTAACATTGGGGAATATGACACAATGCACAATGCCATGGCATTTTTCAGTACTTGAAAAAAAAGTAAATATTGGGGTTAGGCTCCCATCCCATACATTACTATCCAATACATATGTAATCACCATTCATAAGTTCACTTTAATATTTGATGGATGGGTTTTACACATTTAGATGGTAATTATCACTGTATTGAAAATTGATGGATGAAAAAAGTAATGGACTGGATCCAATCCTTAAAATGGATACTAGCTGTTATATAAGTACTTACTTTGTTATGAAACATGATATACCTCCCCACCATCAAGACTATTCTTAGAGTTCTCCTTATTCCTACCTCCTTGAGTTTGTTTGAAAATAAACTCTTAACATACAAACTATGTAATATGGCATTTCTACAGATTCTGTCCTAAAATAATGTAATAGTAACCAGCTCTTACAGCGGTTAATTTATTCTGCAAAGTAAAAGATCTTTAGAAGCCCCCAGTGTTCCAAAGAGTCCATTGAATAAACCTCTTATACCAACTACTGGGAAGTTTTAAGTCCAAAAAGAGGTCAAACAAGCAATGATAATTCTTTAACCCTCACCAGGCTCAGTCAAAATCATAATGTGTCAAAGTTTACAAGATGACAATCACCTGCTCAGCAAGCCTGAAGCTGTGAGTCCGCATGTATTCCATTCCAATGTACAAAGTTGGTAAATGGCACCTGGAATAAGAGAATATCAAGATTCAACCTGTAAAAGGACAATCCATAAATGATAAGATGACTTCGACTACACTTACATACAACACAAAAAGGCGAGGTTTTGGATAATGACAACCATGCATTAATCAGATCACATAACTTTTTATTTTATTTATTTTAAGAAAAGCACTGACTACAATGTGAGATAGCAAGTTTTAGAAACATGAGAAAACCCATAGAACTTGCAGTCTCCAGTCTAGCAGGAAAAATAACTCTGAAAGGCAGTAATGTCAGTCGAATATTGTGATCAAACATTGGGAGACACCATTTCAGGAAAGAATAGGAGTGACGATTATGGGTGCCAACAAAGGTTCAAGGAAATAAAGCTACAAAAGGAAAAGGAACTATAGAAAATATATAGCTTTTTTTGTATAACCACCAATATCCAACCCATTGACCAACTAATCTGGGTACTATAGAAAACATATAGCTTTTCAGCTTCAGTATAAAGCAACATCTTGATAAAAGAAATAATAAATAATATAAAAATACCCTGGAAACAGGCGAGCAGCAGTCCTATAAACTGACATTGCTTGATCACCCTCTTCACGAACAGCATATGCATTTCCAAAACCTATCCATGCAGGAGCAAATGTTCCATCTAAACTAGTCGCCTTGCTGCAGAGTGGAGCAATATCGGTCAATTCAACTGGCAAGGGAGTCTCAAGACTAAAATATTTTTGACAAGCAGTATCAAAAAGGTGATGTTTCATAACATCACTAAAAAAATAATGCTTGAGCATCCATTATATTGGTCAATTAGTAAAGCTAATATTAACAAACAAACCCTAATAAGATCAAAACTAAAATATTTCTTTACCAGTGGTACAGACAAATGTAGACATTAAAGGTATAATGCTTATTAAAAGTGAATCATTAAACAACCTGACATCAAATCTCCAAGAAAACATGGCATGCCACAAACCAGTGGAATTGGAAGAGGAAAATTAGCAAAACTAACAGAAACTACAAAACATATCCAATGGCCAAACCGTAAGACCCTTTACCTAGAATAATTTTCCAAATTATCGAGATATCTCTGAATTAACTAAAAAATGGTCACAATGTTTAAGCCTCTCGGAGCACATGTGAATCCAAGATGCAATACCATCATCTAAACATCTTATGAAGTTTATTTTTATAGGTACTTCTTTCTGTCAAATGCAAGATTCTGTAAGTATCCAACAAGGTGATGTTTCATAACATCACTAAAAATATAATGCTTGAGCATCCATTATATTGGTCAATTAGTAATCTTGAGGAATATTTACCTGAAATAACGACGTGATTGATCGTATTTCTTGATACAATAGTAGTAACAGCCTACTGCAAACCATGACAAAGCCCTGATAATAAAGTACTAATCACGTGAACAATGTAATACACCATAGAAAGTCATCATAAAAGACAAGAAAAGTAAATTTATGCTCAACTAAAACTACTTCTCACTTTTGAGGATGATCCTTTACTAAACTGCTAGCCATAAGGTAAAGCTCATTTGATTGACCAAGTTCCATTGCCGCTGCTAAATGCACCACGATACATTTCAGGTGGAATGGATCCTTTTCAAGCAATCTGCAAGGCAAAATACATAGCTTACATTAAATAATGCATCCTGGGTAGAGTTCAGAATCACTTTCAGTTCATATTAAAAAGATTTATTTTTTGGATTATTATACCATAGATCGGCAACAAAGATTTTTAACTCTATCAACAGCAGTTTTTTAAACCATGCTTGTGAAGTTAAAAGCTCCATTGTCAATGTATATAACAATAATCAATACATCTTTATGAAATAAAGAAAACGCCAGTGAATTTTACTAGTTAATCAATCAAAAAAGTGCAATTTTAACTTACGCAGAAGTTAGTTCAAAGCATTTTTGATATTTCCAGATTGATGGTAATATTCAGCTTTGCATGCCAAAAGATCTGTGTTGTCTTTTAAAGCATGCATAAAGGATTGGCTAGAAAGGTTAGTTTTAGAACTTTCCTTTCCAAGCTCTTTAAATTTGGCTTCTACTACATTTTCTTTGTAATTCTGCAGTGAAGAGAGAAAGTTAGCATAAGAAAGACCAAAGAAAATGAGAAAATAAAACTGATGATTGTTAACAAAACAAACAAATGAACAAGTATAAAAGGATATCTGAAATGCTTATATTTCAAAACAGAAAAAAATCTCAGGTTGCTATTACCTTTTTGATCAAGCAAGAATAGAAAGAAGAGAGCCACCCATCTTCAGGACCAAATTGCAAAGACAAAAACAGACTTGTTTCTGTAATCCGGTAGCAAAAAAAAAAAGTTAAAAAGTATAGCTTCATCTAAAACAGGACAATATTTATTCTGAAACAATGCAAAAGTGTCTGATGGAAGTGATTTGAGAATTGAGAATGTATCAAGCTTCAAGGATCTATTCAATATAACAATGACAGGAGGGAACCAAAAAAACTGCTGTATCCTACCTTCTTCACATGTAAGCATGTGATTTTCAATTAGACACTCCAAAGCCTGAAAAGTTACAGAAATACAATCATGAAATAGATCAAAAGAATGAAACAGCTGTCAACTAGCATAACATCCCATACATACCTCATAACATAAAGGGTCAGCTTTGATAGCAGCTTTGTACCTGAAATAAGCATAATCAAGTAGATAATCCTCAAGTGTTTTCAACCAATATAGATATTCTTTTCAACAAAACCAAGAGGAAAAAAAGATCCCTGAATAGAAACAAGGATACTTAAAGAAAGAGAGTAGCAGTTTGGGCAGAAAGAAATTGTAAAAATATAGCTGTGTCTATCACAATAGCAGAAAAACTTTACACAAAAGAATATGAAATTCATCGTTATATTGTTAAAACAGTAGAAAGGAGAAATAAACCAAGCAGCTAGTAGCCCAGACTCCAAAATCAGGACTAACTCTCTATTCAGAATCAAAGTGAGCAGAAAATCTAGTTGAGACATTATTATCCATCTAAGCATTTTCCTTTACCACCTATTCTTGTGCCTTCAAGGGTGCATATAAGCTATCAAAGGAATCTCAAATGCCCAAAATTAATGGCTCTATATTTCAAACACAGCAATTGCCTCAAGTTATATTAAATTTTTTTATGGTATGTTATCTAATTAAGATTCTTTACATAGATATAAATAAGAGCTATATTATGTAATAAATGCATATCATGCATCCTTTTATTCTTTAATTAATTATCAAGAGAGCAGTATCACAAAATCCATAACTTGTATAGGTAAAAGAATACAAAACATAAGCCTTCAGTACTTTTCTTCTTGATGAAATGTGCACCAACCACTCAAAAAAAAAAAAATAATTTGGCAAAGGGGAGATTATTATTTTTGCTTGAATGCATTTATATGTACATACCATTGTCGAGCCTTAGCACGATTTTCCAAAGCTTCATATGCTTTTCCTCTTAAAAAGTATATTGCTGAAGATATCTGTTAGAAAATTTAAGAGTCATGTTCTCTTTGCATAAAGTGTTAATTGGAGGAACATCATTAAAATTAAAATACAAAAAAGGGATTATAAACAACTCCACCATAACTCAAGCAACCAAATTTCCAATATTCCCGAACAACAACTACAAACGCACAAAAAATTGCAGCAACCAAAAAAGCAATAAAATAAGATCTTTACATTGATTTCACGATCTTCCCCATCTTTGTCTAAGTACATGGCACTATTATCTTTTATGTCATAAGCATTCCCATGTTCATCAAGCTTCTCATCTCCTAGCATCAAAAGACACTGATCCCACTCCTTCAGCTCCTCCTGGTCAAATAAATTCATTGCAAAAAATATTAATAAAAAACCCTTAAATCCCTACAGCCTAAACCCTCGATCAACCAAAAAAACTACATTTTCAAAAATTCTCCAAATCAATCAACAAAAATAATTAAAAAGAATAAATTAAAACTGAAATGAGTTTATCAAAAATGAAGAAAAAGAAACAAAGAATCGTATTAATTAGAACAAGAATAAGTGTTTTAGGGTAATTTTCAAATGAGCTTACGAGGCACTTGGCAGCTAGGTAGCGGAAACGGAGATCACGGAGGACGATTTGGGAGGCGTTAAGGAGATGGAAAGCGCGACGGAAGTGGCGACCGAGGAAGAGAGCTTGAGCTTGCATGTAGATGTCGGCGGGGTCTTTGGTAATGGCGGCGACCTTGTCGGCGAAGAAAATGGCGGAGGAATAAAGATGCTTGCTGATGCAGTCTCGAATTACGCCGCGGAGCTTCTCTAGTTCTTCTTCTCTCATTGTTTTAGATGAAAATGGAGGGATCTTTTCACTACTTTTTTCCTTTCTGGAAATTTTTGAAAGGGTTTTCTCAGGGTCGGGGACGGAGAGTGAGAGTGAGGCGCGTAAATGAGCGGGAATTTGGATTTTGTTGAAACATTTTCGCGTATTTGTTGGCCCAATGGTTGGATGGGCTCTGTCTAGGTTGGCTTGGAATTGGACTCAATTCCGGGCTCTGAAATATTTGGTAGAATACTATATAAGATCCCTGTGCAATATGATTTCTGTGGATATAGTCCCTCAACTACAATGTCATCATTTTCAAAATGTGTATTTTCATTGAGAAGAGACAAATTACATTTTTTTAATTCCGTCAAATAATTTGACTGGATATAAATTATACGGATGCGGATTGCTGTATTCTAAATTCAAAAACCATTATTTAGTCCTTTAATTTTTTAAAATTAAAAAAAAATTTTAATTTTTTAAAAATTATTTTAAAACTTCTCAATCAAGTTTTTATTTCTTTAAATATTTTAATTATATCCCTTTTAAAATTTTAAAAAAAATCTTAAAATTTTAGAAAAATATAGTTAGACTTCCAAAATTTTAAATTAAACCTTTCAAAATTTTAGGCTTCTAAAACTTTCAAAATTTTTAAAATTTTAGTTAGACCCTCCCTCAATTAAACCTCAAAATTTTTTTACCAAGATCTTCCCTGTTTTTAAGATGTGATGTTTTTGTCAGGTGTGATTAGGTGTAGACTTCGTATTTTTATACAGCTGATTTATTTTTGCACATTAAAAAAATTAAAAATGAAAAATATATCATATTCGTCTAACTGTGCAAAAAAAAAAATGTCAAGATGTATACATCATATCACCACTTTTTGAAAAAAAAAAGTCCCTTCAAAGTATTGAATTACACCTAATGCTGGTTTTGGTACATTGATCGAACCTCGAATGCCTTTCTTTCAACTGATACCTTTGTCTCTGGACGGGGCATAATGAACTGAAATCATTCGTCGGTGGGTTCAATGGTAAACTCAAGTTTCAAATGATCCATGTGAAGACCCCAAAACTTATACATCCTTGTATAGCAACTGATATTTCGGTATTCGCTCTGGGGGTAGAGGGCAATTAACAATCAACTTGCCTTTCATGGCTCCCCTGAATATTGCCTGCAAGATCGAGGATGGAAGATTTAACTCAAAGCTGAGATGTCAATACATACGTTAGAAGTTAAAAGTGTCGGTATCAGAAGCACAAAATTCATTATCAGCAGTTGTAGCAAATGCCTATCCATGAAAACTACCACGGGAAGCAATCGCTTAGCATGAACAATAAAGACAGCTGACAAAGAGAATATCATACTTGGACACCACTAACAAGAAAATTTGCTTTAGTTCTAAAACTCAGACAGTACCGGACTTCTCAAGCTTACAACTAAGATCTATGAAGCACGGACACAGACACGGCAACGTGGTGTTGAAAAAAAAGTAGGAAACAACTTGGCAGAGAAACGACATAGGAGGTTTATTATTCTTCCCTTTCTTAATAGTTAATACCGGCACGGCAAGAGAGGTTTCTTTCTTCATCTTCTCCAGCCACCATTTCTTCAACAACAGCAATGCTCTTGATTCTGTTTTTGGTCTCATGTATTTTTTAAATAATTAGCATCTATCATCCAGCAAAGTCCAGTACATATTCTGGCATTTCAAAAGAGTGTCCATGTTGGATACAGATACAACAACAGGTCTCATGAGCTTCTACTATGTCAGTTCCCTTCTTCCTAGTCCAAGATATATCATACTTTCCTAACATTTTGAATGATGCCAATTACCAAGTTAATAGTTATGTTCATTTCAGCTATTGGACCAAGATGGGTGAATTAGGACTAGGAAGTGTTAATTCGGATTAGTAATTTAGTAAAACGGATAACAAAAACAATAATGGTTACAAGAATAAACTACATCACTGATAAAGTAATAAGATTGATAGATCATGAAATTGTTTAGGCACACTATACAGCATACCTCTACAACATCTATGAAGTCCTGCTTTTCATGAAATGCTCCCACCCATTTCGTGTGATCCGCGGTCCTGAAACATGAAACAATTGCAGAAGAACCCTAAACATCTGAATTGCAGTCCTAAATGCTTGCAATTTAATGCATAGATCAATTTATTTTCGGTTGGAAACAAGAGGATATCATTACAGTTCATAAAACCCTAATTCCAAACATAATTGGGACACACGCATTGACTAATCATTCTTTCATGTAGTTAACTTAAGAAAAGCAAATAACCAGCAAATTAACATTAGAATTCGATTCAATTAACAGAAATAAATTGAAATTGAAAACAAATAAATAAGGATAAAGAGGTGAAATTTAATACCCAGAATCCATCTTCATATGATGAGCATTGAAGAATAAAATAGTCGAAGGAATCAAAGTGATATCGAAATACTTAACGTAAACCTGAACATCCTCAGAATCTACGTCGACTAAAGCCACCGTCGCGAATTTGGAAACATCACGCGCCGTCTTGGCAAGGATATCATCTAGTTGGAGACAGACGGCGTCGTCGGCGCGGCCAAATCGGAGGACCAGGACCTTGTCGATGGTGTCTCTGATGATCGTGTCTACTTCTTTCTTCGTCGTCAATGTCGGTAACAGGTAACTCATCTTCGGTCAATTTTTATTCGGATTATCGAAAGAAATAAATCATTTTATGCCATTGGCATTGTTCCTAGAGTATAATTTTTTCGATAAAAATTATAAATAAAACAAGTATAGATTAATTTTAGCTTAAGTGGCAAATAAATGCTTAAATTATATATTTTTTCTTCTAGATAATTATTTTTTAAATTTTTTTTTTTTTCAAATAAAATAAAAAACACTTTTTTAATGTTAATTTTTATTATTTGAGTAATTGGCATGATGTGTTATAAATCAAATAGCCATTTTTTAAATTAAAATCGAAATGTAATATATGTTTTAGTTTTTTTATTTAAGGAAAAATTAAATTTAGATTAAAAATAAAACGTTAAAATTGATTTACTTCAAAGAAATATAAAAACTAAAATAATTATTTAATCAAACGTTAAAAAATTTTTTATATTTATATATATTAAATTATGTTTAAATAAGGTTATATTTATTCAACTTTAATTTTGTTGTTAATTTTTTACAAATGTTTTTATCTTATAAAACACAAATTCTAAACCACTAACAACAATAACCCTAAAAAACTTAAACCCTAAAATTCAAACACTTTGTTTAAATTCAAAAACATGAATAAACTTAAGCAAAAACCCCTAAACTTAAAGTCTTAACCCCTAAATTTGTTCGACAAAAACAAATGAAAACATTTTATTTTGAATGTTTGTGTGTGATCAAAATTTTCTTTTTCTCACATATTTAATCCATTATTTGATATTTAGATTGCACTGTAATTTTAACATTAAAAACAACATCAGATCTAGCCATTTTTACTGGTAGTATGAGATGTTAGTCACCAAAAGTCGAGAATGATGATGTACATAGGGTAGCATGCAACTCCTTTAGTAATATATGCCACTTTAGAGCCTAACAAAAAGTTGCAATAATAATGTCCATCATTTTTGGAACAAATGTCACAACTCCCAACACATATACAGTTGTTATATGTGTCATATTATTATCGTAGTAAAAACTACTAAAATGACTATGGAAATGTATGTAATGTAAGCTTCCTACCTGACCACATATATATTTCCATCTTTATCTCCTCCAGTTTGTTCATCTTCAGTAACTTTCAAAATATTCCTCAGCTGGTATTCGAAATTCAAAATGGTTTATTCTAAACTTACTAGCAAAGAAAGAATATATAAAAAGGGTCATCTCAACATAATAACACGTTTTAAAGAAATAAAATTAAAACTCGATAGTCACATAAATTTCGACTATATAAATTTTTTTGTTAAATTAATGTTTTGAACAAAGTAGAACTCTTTCAATACAATTGTTTCGATAGGTAAAACTCAAACTAGTTTATTTGAAGACTATAACATTGTTTAGGGTAAACTATCCGTTTAGCACTCAACCTTTACCGTATTTTTATTTTTTTATTTTATTACCGTTTTTTAAAAAAATAGAAATTTAACGATCGATTATATTTTATTTTTAAAGATGTAAACTCCATTGTTAAAAACTAATTAGAAATTTAGAGGTATAAAACTAAAAAAAATTAACATGTAAATAAGCTAATCGGGGACAAAACTTTAACACACATGATTAGTGATAGCACAAGTAAAAAAAAAAAAAAATTACAACCCTATAAAATCTAAAACTTAAATCCCTAGCCTTAACACCCTAAAACCTAAACTTTAAACCCTAAATCTAAAGTTTGGTGGGTAGTAAAGGCTAGTGTGGATGTAAAAAGTCAAATTAAACCACAAACTAAGTGGGTAGGAGATGAAAGGTTTTAGGCCTAATCATAAACTTTAAATTTTACACCTTACAATCTAAACCCGCCATATAAATTTTGGATCATTTATGTTTGAAAGGCTTTATAAATTATGCCTTTTATTATAGTGTTTTATGTACTAAGATATTGGTTTGTTTTAAAATCTATCATTTATCTTTAGTTTGTACTATTCTTTACAAAAAATATGGTTTATTTTTATTAAAATTCAAAATTAATTATTCTAAACTTACTAGCAAAAGAAAAGAATATGGGTTGTGGATGTCAACAAAATAAGATGTTTTAAAGAAATAAATTCGATATTAGGTAGTCATATAAACTCTTCCAATATAATTATTTCGATATGTAAAACTCAAACTAAAACGTTTCTTTGAAGACTATCAATTTTTTTAACATTCAACTCAACAAACATCGATAACATTATATCATTTTGACCATCCCTACACATGGTAGATTATCACATCTTTTTCTCTTTTCTAGGTACATTAAGTAGATTAGATACGTGAATGTATGATTTTATTGATGTATATAAAATTATCGAACTAAAATAAAATTTTAATGTATATAGTACATTAAAAGTTGTGACCTCAAGGGTCCCAATGGAGATGATTTGCAAATTGGCATCCAATCTATTAAACAAAAGATTTCATTGATTCAACCTTCTTATTTTCACTTTTATATATTTACCTTAGAAATTAGCATCTTCCATCCTTCTCTTTCTCTTTTTCTCTTCCCTTTGAACATATTTTCTTAAATTTTAATGTCTGAATTTACTAAATGTTCTTCTTCAACATAACATCGTGTATCATTTTACCAAAAAATAAATAAGATACAAAAGCAGAAACACAAATAAAAGTTGAGTGCTAAATGAGTAATTTACCTAACATTTTAACATTCAACCCAACAAAGTTCGATAACATTATATTATTTTTTAATAACCTAAAAATGATTATAAATTGTTATTGCTCTCAAGATGAATTAATTTTCTCCGAACTCTCAAAATGCAAAGAAGGCTTGCAGATGGCGCTTTGAGTATCCAGAGTGATCTTCAGTGGATAAACATTGCTTTCCCTTTTTTAACTCAGTGAAACCACTATACATAGTTCAACATAATATTTTCTAGACAATGAACATTAATAATTAAGTATTATATAATATACTCGTATATCTAGGTACATTAAATAGGTTAGATACGTGAATGTATTGATGTATATAAAATCATCGAACCGAAGTACAATTTTAATGTATAGTACATTAAAAGTTGTGACCTCAGGGGTCCCAATGGAGATGATTTGCAAATTGGCATCCAATCTATTAAACAAGAGATTTCATTGATTCAACCTTATTATTCTCGCTTTTATATATTTACTTTAGAAATCAACATCTTCCATCTTTCTCTCTCTCTTCCCTTTGAACATATTTTCTTTCATGGCAATGTCTGAATCTTCTCCTTGTCCTTCTTCACCACCTTCCTCGCCGGGAAGTTCAACATTGAACAGTCCGAGTATACAGATGGTTTCGAAATCGGTATCTGAAAGACTCCTCGGGAAATTCTTGATGCATCTCAATACGATTTCGATTACGAGCAGAGTTGTTTATGGTCTCCTCCGGTGAGAAGAAGCGTTTACATGACATCTCCTGATAACATTGTTATTTGCTCTCAAGATGAATTGATCTTCTCCGAACTCAAAAATGCAAAGAAGGCTTGCAGATGGCGCAAGTTCAAAAAGTTTGATTAGTTCAGTGAATTATGTCAAACATTTGCTTTTCCCTTTGCTAACTCAGTTCAAATCAAATATAAAAATATACATATACATAGTTATTACATAGTCATAACATATAACATATAAACATTAAAATTTCTTTTTCTCTTCCTGTTACTTATCAACATATAAGCAGATCTTCTTAATTATAACCACAATATTTTTCATCTTTGTCCTCCTATATAATTTTTTTTTAAAAGTTAGTCTATTTATAAATTTATCCTTCACTTTCAAATATTTATATTTTAGCCTCAACTACAAACTTGTTGGGTTCATTTTCTTGACTATCTCTAAACTAATCTAAACCCATTAACTTTCATGAAACTGACATTGGGTTAAATTTCTTGTTAAACTTGCAGGCCCTTTGGTGCTGCTCTTGAAGAAAACCTTGTGCCAAATCAAAATCCTCAAATTCTCTACTAGCATAAACCCTAAACATTACAAGTTCTCAACTTGTCTCAGTCAAAGAAAGGTCCCCAAGTCAAAAAGGAAGATCAACCCCTTTCAGTTTCAGCCTTGGGGGCTTAAGCACGTGACTCTTGCATGTAAAACTACGTTTCGTAGTTATCTTTTCTGTAACATCTTCTTTCTAGTATAATATACTCTGATAAATTATAAAGCTTTGTTTTTGATTTATCATTTTCAGCAGTTCCCATGCTTTTCTTTTTGGCTTTAAAGATTAAATAATTTCTTGAGATTCTAAAAGAATGTTTGTTAATCGTAGAGAAGAAATTTGAAATGATAACAATGACCCATCAGCAGACAAGTGTATGCAGTAATCTGCAGATTGTAAGCAAAAGGAATTTTCCAGCAGACAGGACTTTTCTTTTTTTTTTTTTTTCTGACATTTTCTTTTAGGGTTTGCCTTTTGGAAATTAATGAGAAAATTTTGCTGCAACAAACGGTTCATTTATGAACCAAGTTTCCTAACATTCTTTTCCTTCTTTGTTCCTTTTTCAGTCTCTTTTGTCTGTAATAAACTTGAATTAGATTCCCTCTTTTTCTTTGTTATTTATGAAAATTCAAAAAAATTAAAATCATAGATTTTATCGTTTAAAATTATAATTGGAGTTGAAAGAGATTGAGAGAATTATTAATGATTATCTTTCAAACTCAAAGATGATCTATGCATAAACAATATTAAAATCGTTTACATGGACGAATAGTAACGATCTGCGTGCGAGAACGTGGAGGAATTTTAACGGTCCAAGGCTTGAACTAAAGTTCAGTATTAAAATAGTATTAATTTTTAGTTCAGTGATATAATTGATACTATAAATCTAAAGTTCAATGGTATCTGGTATAGTTTACCCTTATATTTATCATTGTTAGACCTGTATTAATATAATTCAAATTGTAAGAAAATTATGTTGGCCAATGTATTTCGGACAAGGATATGAAAAAGCAATCGTTGATATTGAAAATCAAATCCTTTAAATGTAAAATTATTCCTTGTTTATGTTAACATTATTGATTATACCATCTTACATTGAAATGTTACAGTCTTCAACATGAGCATACGGGCTGCAAATTGAGATTCAAAGCAAGTTATCTCCCAAGTTTCATCTTCCAGAAAACAAAAACATTTGAAGTTACCATCTTTAACTGCTTCTTGTTAAGATGAATTTTGATTTAGAAACTACTTTTTCACCATAAACACCAATCCTTGGCATCTTTTTAGGGATGATCATCAACCTGCAAAACACCGGGATCATCACCAACTCCGTAAGGAACCACATGATACTGATGCATACAAACACGTTCTTCTCCATTACCAAATCATATGTTTCAAGCGAGGGAGTTTGGATTCGAGAGCAACGAACGCAGCATAAACTTCTGGCATACCTGCGCCAGGTTGGAGCTCTGCTCGCTGTTCGAGTATAACTTTCAAGCACGTGGTTGGCTCAAGTCCTTCGGTGAATTAGTTAATTCTGATGTTCAGGACTTGGGATTTTGTGTTGTTTGGATAGGTTTCAGTTTCAAAAAAAAGCAGAATTTGGCTCTTAATTGCATACAAATACCCCAAATAGAAACCGTTGACAGATAGGAGATCAATTCCAACAAACATGAAACAAACATAATTATGTGAAAGTTGATTAAATGCACAAAAGGTGAGAAATCCTACCTGGAAACCAAGTTTAGGTTGCAAACTTCCCTATTCCAACATCGAGCTGCATCCAATAATTATAGGGGATAAAGGGGGACCGATCTTCAAGCCAGACTTTGTATCATCTTTCGAAGTGGTGCTGGAAGGATCCCCTACACCAGGTGAAGAAATTAACAGAATAAAAGCAGTCGGAGTAGGAAAAGAAAGATTGGGATGTGTTGTTTGGATAGGCAAACCAGCAGGCATTGATAATGAAACTCCCAAATAGAAATTTTGACACTAGCAGTCCAACACAACTAGGATGACCAAAACAAGGCAAACCCAAACCTTAATGCCAACTTCCCTATTGAGTTCTTAGCTTAGGCTTCAACAGTTTTGCTAGTTTGATCCAACATCCTGAACAGTTTTCTCATGAAAGACTTTGATTTGTCTCACAGCTTTTAATGGAAACATCAAAGACATGAAAGCAGAGTAGGTTCATGTTTCCATGAATCTTTACAGTTGGTATTCTCATTTTTTGCATTGTAACTACATTCACCTAGAGAAGAATCCAGGCCATTGGCAACTGGGTCCATTTTCCTGGATTTTGCATCTTTCAACTCCATATCAACCCCATGTCAAGCTTTAACCATGGAGATGGTGAATCAATCGTGTATTCAAATTGCAAGCTAGCTACTGTAGCTGCAAATGGTGATCAGCCTGGCTATGTTCTGGCATACTAACCAATTCGGTATGTCAAAAACATGCAATTCAACGTTAACACAAAGTTAAAGCTGTGTATCATATTCTCGGCCGATATCTAATTGTTCTGATTTCACCTGATGTTGATACTCAAACATACACATCACACACACCACTGATGAAATATGATTTGAAGATGACAAACAACCATTGTATGTTTCATTTCAGGAAGAGGAAGCAAGTCAAGCAACCATATTACATATTTTGTTCTGGTATATGGTACATCTAGATCTATCTACATAACAAATTAAATGCTAAAACAGAAACAGAAACCAAAATTTTTGACCTGATAATCTCGCAAAAACCACCAGATGAATCTCCAAAGTTGGATCAGAGATTAATATATTTAACACAGGTAGCATTCTGATATTCACATATGGTATCATTTATTTTATGTGCAATGAGGCTCTATATACACTTCAACAGCAGGTTTTGGATGTCAAACGATCAGAACTCGATGACATTGTTTATCTGAACAGAAAAAGATGGGCGGCCGACATTGGAAAGAGGTGTGTCAACTCTTACTACTATCCCTGACTTTCCGACATTTCCGTTCCACTTAGTGCGTCCAAACTGCATGATTGGTAGACAGAAAATGAGTATGGGCACCACCATCAAGAAGAACACTCGAAAAGAAGTTAAAGAATATAATTCTAGAAGCTGACTAGCACTGAAATGTTAAAGAAATGGAATCTAAGTCTGGTATTAGAATAATCAGCAGCTTTCACAAATTTGGCAAATCCAAAAACACTATAAAATGACCTTTAAAGAAGATTTTGCAATAGGGTAACTTACTGATATTGATGCAAATGCAGAAGGATGTGCCGCCAGAGCACAACCACAGATCAGATTGAGATTCTCCCTCACCGTGTGAATAACCTCGGTTTGCAACCCCGGATTACTTCCACCAAATGTTGGAAACAAGCTGGTCATGAATGTAGAAACTAACTAGTTAACATCATGCAGGATGCAAACGGAAAACACAAACAATATAGATAAGCAACTACCCATAATAACCAGAACAAACATGTATGTGAAACATTGAAATTACTAGAAACTCACCTAAATTGAATGGATGGCCTCATCATGAGGCCTGATTGCTTCCAAGCCAAGGCTTGTGAAAGACCCAGTGTAAATGATTTGTCTGGCCATTGCACCATTGGTGTGATGCGAGTTCCCCACTTATTCTGATGAAATATCAAAACACTAAATTCAGCACTCATAAAAGGCACCCAAAATGGAATAATAAATCCTAGAGACAGTCATATAACAAAATCTTAAATAATTACTTATTTGCTCCCTGTTATGCTGGTAAAAGCTCAGGAACTGACCTTGCAGGAGAAGCTATATCTCATTTCTCCTGGGTATTGGCCCTGTGCCTGAAGAAGTCCCCCACAAAGAGGTAAGAAAGCACTTGTTGTCAGCCCCTCACCAGATATGTACGTGAACTGTCCATTTGGAAATTGCAAATCTACAAATGACTGCGTGAAGAATGGAAGAGTTGAGAAAGAAGAGAGTTGTTATGTTAGAAAACCAACATAAAACTTTATTGAATATTTAGTACAAAAGCCCAAGTCTTAATGCCTATCTCATCTAATCAGCACAGTTCACTATTTTCTATGAGGGTCGTTCAAAATTTTGGTGGTCTTTACTGTGCAAGAGGAGCCAAATATTTGAATCAACAGTCTAATTGCAATAAAATAGAGAAACCACAGGTATTTTAGAAATTCAGAGTGTTAAAACAAAAGCATAAACACTGTACAAAAGGATTCAAAAGCACCACCAACTTACACAGGCTAAAGGCTTAACACAGAGCATTGACATTAATAGCCATCTCCTATGCTTTGACCATATTGCTGGACAAAGAGAATGCATTCCATTCTGCAATCAAGAAATTATCAGCAGAAAATGAAATATAACAATTTGAGAAACATAACATAATGCTCAAGCCGTACTATCTGTTTTCAGGTTTCAATATACACACACTGACGCACAACCATGTAAAATGAATAAGTGTGTCTTATCAGCAAGAAATAATGATGTATGAAGTCACCTAAATGACCCAAACACTTAAAACTGGGAGGGAAAAAAGAAAAAGAAATAAACAATAAGAATAAAATTTCATCATAATGGAACTTAACCTTAAAAGCTTTTATTCTAACTTAAGCAAGATCCTAGATCAGTTCAGAATTCAGATCAAAATGTATTCCATTGTCTGGATTTCTAGAAATTTTATATCAACTTCCTTTAGCATCTTTATATTCTAGATGAGAACTGTTGTCTCCTATTACAATCATTAGAGAATCTTATAGCATTTTTGTAAAACCAAAGATGATAGCTATCATAGGATTCCAGGCTAGGAAATGGAAAAGCCATCCTGGCATCTCCACTCCACAAAACAACAACAATACACAAATATAAGGGAGAAAAAGGAGACAGAAATTCTAAGCATAAGACTAAAGACCAAATGATGTAACATTGGACAAAAAATCCATATAAACTTAATGGTATTACCACATTGAGCATAACTCTCAACAGTTTAGTTCCATAAGGCCTTGCAGAATTAAGTTTTAATAGAACAAAAATGCAGATTTCTTGGTACTCCTGTTTCCTACATGTAGAATCTTACAGCTAGCAACAATTATCCCAGTGAAATTACTGTCATACCTTCCTATCATAGCCGTACCAAAGCAAATGTTGCTTAGATAGATGAACTGGTAAAAGAAGTGTTGAGTCCCTAACGAAGAGTACTGGTCCAAGCTGAAGAAGAAACAAAGAGTTGTCACTCCCTGATGTAGGGCTGCCATTTGATGCCTCCACTCTCCATAGGTCTCCCCTTGCAACCAAATTACTTTCTAAATCTCGTGTTCTACTCTCATATGTCGAGGTAATATTTATGAGCCCCTGCTGCCAACAAAGATTAACCAGCGGAAACAGAAAAAATCAATTAGAACATATATGAAAAGGTTATAGCCAGTCAAAACCACAAATAAGTTTCTCATTCAGTTCAAAATGAAAACAAAGTTAACAGACAAGACAACTAACCTGCTATTATCCCATCTTTCTATTCATATAAAGGGGAAAAGTACTCATAACTTACACTAGCTAAATAGATGCCTTTATCAAAAGCCTTTACTGCTAGTTTAGAACTGGGAAAAGAACTATCCCAGATAGCCACATACCCCATGCTAGTTGTTCTTGCCTGTCTTATAAATGATTAATGGTGTGTGTAAAACTAAAAATACACACTATTATATTTCACAAACATCAGAACAATACTACTAAATACTAATCTACTATCAGTTATAATCCTTTTGGCTGCAAAGAAAAACGCCCAAGAACACATTAGCATATGCATCAATTATGTAATATAGACAATTTCCCTTCTTCCAACTATCAAGCCTTGTCACTTATTAACATTTCAAACACAACATAGTAATTCTTCAAGAATTAACACAAATTAAATCCATAATTCAAGCCACTAACTTTCCTCAAAGATTCTCATTTTATTTGCCTGTTTACCTGAGGTCTCCCAAGTAGTCCAGCAGACTTCAAATTAAACCCTGAAACCTCTTCATCCTCCAGTTCCTCGGAACTGCCCTCGCTTTCCACAAACCCGAAATCCTTTGATGGATCTGAAAATCCCACCCAACCCTCCAGATCATTGCCACCCACCTCAACCTTCTGCCGTTTTAAAATCATATCACCTCTAACCGGCAAAACTGCACTCTCCTCGGCACGAAATGGGATGGGCAAACTCCTGAAGAACTGCTGCACTAACCCATTCAAGCCAGCACTGAAATCCGCCCCGACTCGGCCAATCGTGTTCCCAATACCACCGATGTCAAAAATGGTTGACTTGTCAATGGGAAGGCCAAAATCCTTTTTGACGAAGGATTGAGAAGCGAAATCGAGATCGAAAAGCATGGTTTTTGGAGGGTTTGGCCATGGGAACGAAGGTGGGTTCATGTGGGAATGGATTAAGCCAGTAAAACCTTGAGCTAGCCGATCGGCAAGGTCCTGGCCATGGCGTTGGACCTCTTCCCAGGCTTCAAATGACCTTTCTACTGACATGAAGTAGCAAATCTAGAAAGAAAGAAAAAAACAACTAAAATTGGGTTCTCTTGAGGAGCTAACCAATGGATAAGAAATTAACCCAAAAAGCTTAAATTATTCAAAGTCGATAAATATAGAAAATTTTAAGTTTTAAGCTTTAAGAAACGCGTGCCTTAAGCGTGTTTAGTTCCCCAACTTTTCAATGGAAAATTCAAGCATTCATACGAAAATTAAACTTTCATATAAACCCAGCTGATTAAAATAGATCTAAAAAAACAAATTCAGCTTCGGTAAAGCTGAAATTTCAAGGTAAAAGCTTTAAAAAATATATTAAGGAGGCGGCGGATTAACTATTCAGGCTTGAATCACCATTTTTTTCTTCAAAAGAAAACTTTAAAAATTGTATCTTTTGAGCTCCAAATAAGGGGAAAACAGAAAGTGAAATTAGGGTTCTAAATTTTGATGTCTTTTGAAAGAGAGAGAGAAAGGGGGGTTTCCACAGAA
>JAGYYJ010001994.1:0-14346 GCA_019671005.1 Hibiscus mutabilis
CAATGCGGTGCCCCTTTATCCGAGCGTAAACCGGGCTAGTATCGGGGCGTAGTGATGATGGTTGGGCGTTTACTGCCGGATAGTAAAGACTTTAAAGTACTACACTTTCATATAACCAAATTTTAAATTAATAAATCACCTTAATCCGAGAAAAGTCTAATATTAATAAAGCGGTAGTATTAAAGTACCAATTTTGGGCGGTGTGGATACTAATCCTTTCCCGTAACCATGCTCTGAACCCGTCAATTTTCAAATCTACGGTTTTATGGTGTAGGCCTACCTAAGTGGCGGTGGCGACTCCATTTTTAAATAAAACGGGTTTTATAAAAACTCCACGAGGACAATATTTTTAAAACAAAATCAAATGAAAACTTTTTTGGCGTAAGGGACATCGCTCTGAGATGGTGACTCCATTTGGGGACCATTTTTTGTTTTCAAAACAAAATGTGAGTTGAGCTTTTTAAATAATTACCGCTTTATTAATATCGGAAATCGGATTAAGTGACTATTAAATTAATATTCGGTTATAATTGGCGTTTATTTTTGTGATATTTTTAAAATATGGCATATAAACCCGTTTTTAAGTGGGGGAAAGCTAATGCTCGGAGATATCGTTGCCGCCCAGCCCAGGGCTGTAGGAGTACCTTCGGGTGGAGTACCTTTGCAAGGATGTCGTTCCTTCGTGCGAGGCGTAAAAGCGAATGGAATACCACTTAAATTGAACCGGTTAAATGGAGCCTATAATGGGTGATGATCGGGGCACTTGCTACTCTTGAAGTAGAGGACATCGAGGACAATTGGATACCTCACAGAGCAAGCGCATGGGAGAACATACCAGAAGCCACCACTCAGAGCCATGCGAGATATGTATGCTAGGTGTTGAGACGGGATAAATAGGAATTCTTTGTTTTTGTTTATCGCATTTAGTTTGCTGCTTTTTTATTATGTATTTTATTATTTTTTGTGGTAATTACTTGTTTCCTTTTTGTTTTGTTTTTGCATATACCATCGCATTCGCGTACATAGAAGTATTGATTCCCTAGTGGTTTCTCCCATAATAGAAGATTGTTCATGATGGACGAAAGGTTCTTTGACTAAAGAAGAGGTTGGAGTTCCATAATTCCATCCAAGATAGGCGGGGGGAGGCAAAAAGGATCGTTTCGGACTTAAATAGATTCGGTAAGCGTCTTCATGATTCTGGTAACAAGCTAGATAAAAGTACAAAGAATTAAATAAGCAAATGGCCGAATAATGGCATAGATAGATACTATGATGATGAAGGCAAACGACATGTCGAACTCGAAAAAGAATCGATCAAGGATCGAATGTGGAACATAATGGTCGGAGCCAGCAAGGCAAGAACAGCACATGAAATCGACAAATCAAGATCACTTTTGTGATCAAAGTCAAGAAAGCTTGAGACAAGCGGTATATGCAGAGGTAAATACCAAGGAACGAGCCAAGTCACGGAGAAGCTCGAGAATCCAAGGACATTGGAAGGCATTATCACATACCCGGCCCAGAGATACCTTAGAGCCCCTCTTACCATTCTTTGTCGAAAGAGCCTTATCGTGCCCAGAGTAAAAGAAGTCAGGTACCCGATGAGACCTCCTTGTCAGAAGGGTTACAACGGTCTCGTGTCTGGTGCTTGGCTACCACATGGGCGGTTTGAGTCATCCTGCTTAAAGGAATTGTGGGGCCACACAAGGGGCGGAGTTCAAGATGCTCGGAATGGAGTCTTGGGTTTAGAGACGGACGACCACGATTCTATAACGAACCAATTGTTGCCTAGGGGCAAGTCGAAGAGGGGAGGTCAGCGCCCGGCCAAGGTTCGGGTAGCACGAAGTGGGTCACTCAAGTGAGACAAAATTCGGAAGTCAGAATAAAAATGTCTCGAGAATACTGAACCTCCGACTGAAATGCTGACGACTCGAGCATGAGAGGCACGATACAAGCGTAGAATTGAAAGAGCATCTGAGAAGTACCGAAGCTGCACTTTGAATTCAAGAATGTGGGAGATGCAGGTGACACCGTTGAAGAATGGATTAACGGTATGATTCGATTGAGGAGCGATTTAGAGCGCTGAAGCGGTAAGCTGGTAAATAAGCCAAATCATTGTCACGAGAAGATGAAAAATTTTGGGATCAATGCGGCGTTCTCCAAGGTTAGTTGGAAAGTAAGTCGGCCATGGACGATATCCTTGAAATCAAGTCTAGTGGGAAAGGGAATCTAAGCCTTTCAAATGGAAGTCTGGCGTTCAAAGCGGATAGCGAGGCTCGGGACCTTTACGTGCAGGATTCGTCTTTGAGGTAGTGACAGTTAAGCTACAAAGGCCAGCAGACAATACACATGAGAAAGATCGAGACATGAAGATCGTTATGACTCGATCGACCAGTTGCTCACTTAATTAGTAGATTTAGCTAATGAAGTATGACTCCGATAAGCGAGAATATGGATCCAGGCGTTGGGCCAGGAAGGAAGAAACCTTTTGGTCTGAATGAAAGATGACCTATAAGAACAAATCACTTCGCGGAATCGATGCTTTATTGCATTCATGCATTGCATTTTGTCACGTCCTTTGCATTGTTTAATAGTTTTTATCAGATTTTGTACTTCATCATTTAATACTTGAGGTTCGATGGCAAAATTAGTTGGAAAATGGAACAAACTAAAGAGAGTCAGGCTTGACCGGGTAGGAAGAAAAAATTAAAGAAGAGCTGAAGAAGAAAGAAAAAGATAAATGTTTTCAACAGGGAACTTCTGCCTAGTCACGATTTGGTCATTCTCGATTTCAAGATTCCTGGTTTTGCGTTATGTGAGAACCATTTGCTGAAAGATTCAATTAACCATGTTTTGTAGAAAAATGGAGGATACATGAAGAATGAAGAGTTATTGATCCACCCACTTCCACGGCCACAGCAGGGACTGCTGCGGTGTGGTATACCGTTTGAAGCGAAACCAAGTTGGTCGTGGGGTGACCTTGCTATTGCCTTCTTGAGTCAATACAAATATACTTTAGATTTTAGCACGTAAACAGCCAGTTTCTTGAGAATGAAAATGAGACCAAATGAAAGCTTCGGGAATATGCATTAAAGGTGGCGATGTTTGGCGACCCAACTCCGACCTCCATAAGCGGAAGAAGGTTGACTCCCTTGTTCCATACAACGATTCCCTCTCTTTTCTTCGATGTGATGTTAGAGAAATCGAAACAGTTGAAGATTTCATGACGATTGAGAGGGAATGATAGAATACGCAATCAAAGAAGGAAAATTGGGGTCTAAGTCCCCAGAAGGACGAATCAAGATAAGATAGAGAAAGGCGGAGAGGTAAATGAAATTATCATCCCTCTCAGGGTTACGTATGTCTATAAAAGAAGAAGACTTATCTTGACACCTCGGGGTTCGTCAAGGAAAGTTCCTCGGACGGCGCAAATTTGGAAGTGTTGAACATCTATCTCGAGCAGCATTTGGCCTTATTGGTGAGAGGTCACTATCTTGCTCCTAGGCCAAATGAAGATTTGCACTGATCCATCACTTATAGTTTTGACTAAGGTAGCACATACGAATTCCATATGGGAGCATAGGGCATCCCATGGGAAGTGTAGACCTTTATTGGAAGAGATGACCTTGTGAAGTTGATCAGCATTGGAGGACCAAGAGGCCGAGGGAGCAAATCTTGCATAGTGATAGGAAGCCAAAGACGTCATTAAAGACTTTCTTGAAATAATACAAGGAATCAAACTTTACTATACATGACCAGCGTGGTAAAGATCTTTTGTGAAGGCATGTTTGTTGATTTTTATTCAATGAGAGACACGGCGCAACATACAATGTTCTTGAAAGCACATAGATGTATATTTCGCCGTTGTAGGACTGCTGGATATCAATTTTGCAAGATGTGACATGGATGGATGTTGTGACAACGATGAGGTGTGATATTCCTGCCGGTTTCTACGAGTGGCGAAGCAAGATTACTCTTTTTTTCGATGATGTTCAGGCGAAAGCCTCTCGAATGTTAACCATGTAGAGTTGCTTGAAATTGAAAACTCTAGGGCATAATCTTCTAGGTAGTAAAAGAATTAAAACAAGGAAAAAGAAAAAAAAAAGAAAGAAAAAAGAAAAAGAAAGAGAAAAGAATAATAAAAAACACTCCTATGTTCGAAACTGTAATATGCGACATTGGATAAAGAGTGTGAAATTTTAGGGCACTCCTTTTGAAGCGATAAGGTGGCAATACACCATCCAATTCAGAAACCTTAGCTTCATGGTGATGGTAATATTTTCAAATCGTGACTATGCAGTAACTTGGGGCAATGTTGTTTGCTCCATCGTTAATCCTCAAGACAAAGATCGTGTGATGAATCGATTTTCCTCGAATAATGATAAATGAAAACAAGTAATGAGGGTTGAGAAAGGAGTAGTATTTTACTTGAATACGGTAATCATGAGGATTAACCGGATTCACTGGGGAAGACTTTCTGACCTTGAATTACCGAACGGTTGAATCTAAAGCTCTTGATATCCGTGAGCTCAGATTCTCGTGTTTTCAAGATCATGTATGTTAATCTAAATGATACCACTTTAGTGGAATGCCAATCAACAAATTGACAAGTTAAAGCAACAAGATTTCCGTGTATTACTTTAGGGATAAGATCGAGAACACAAGGTTGCGGATATTGTTAGCCACCCTAACAGAAAGCGACCATGATGTATAGGATGAAGATGATGAGCAATATCGTCGAGACGGCTCAAGAACAAGAAGCGGGTTTGACAATGATCACGTTCGTTTGGTTCAAGAAAATGAAGGGACGAACCAGGGCCGAGGAATGAAGATTATAAATACGGGACGGTAAGAGGTAAACATTGAGTCTCAAAGAATTAAACCTGAGGATGGAGAAATGGTTTCCCGTCAAGAGGCAGCAAAGAAGATTGAGATTAAGTTCAAAACATAGAAGCATTTTGCTTCGCGCTGTGTAGAGGCTTAACAAATACTCGGAATGTTGCGCCAAAGGAGTTGGAAGGTAGCCGAGCTCATAATAGGGTGGGGTAATGCAGAACGGGAAGAATGGTAAGAATCTGCGCGTCGCATGATAGGGAGTTTGTTTGTGGAGTGGGCGAGACCCCGAAGAAGAAGGCAGAGTGCTTGTGCAAAAAGAACAGAATAAGGTACTCATTTAACAAAAAGTGCCATGAAATAAAGATCAAAGGCAGGCATACGCAAGAAAGTAGCGGAGAAATCACGAAGACCATTTTTCCAGGGCGCAAGATTTTAAAAACGTGTAAAAATACAAAAAGAAAAAAAAAAAAAGAAAAAAAAAAAGAAAGAGATAGAAATTATATGTGAAGAGGGTTCAAAGACATGAATCGGATAAATGGCAGTCAAATGGCATCTTGCAATAGGAAGGGAGGAAGGAAATACGAAATAACTTTCGAGAGGCAAGACTTTAGAACAAAAAATAATGATAAAGGGAATGAGAAAGAAAGAGGTAAAGGGAAATGAGAAAGAAGAAAAAAAGAAAAAAAAAGAAAAAGAAAAGCACGACATTGCATGCATTATATAGATGGGGAGCTGTCAATTTTTTACTTGTTCTAGACCGGTGTTTGAAGAATTGTCAAAAGAATTTATAAAGAAAAGGAAATATAAAGCTGACAAAGTGGCGTGAGGCGGATGTTAAATCTTTGGGTCATTGGTAGAGTCCTTCGGACATGGTGTTAAGTCTTTCGAAGGCATAGTGATAAGTCTTGAGTCATCGATGATCCTTAGGTTGATACGATAGCCATAGTAAGCGTGAGGCCGGATAGCCGGCTACCGTCGCGGTGTGAAGGCTAGATGTTACATCCTTGGGTCATCGATAAATCTTTCGGCCATGAGTATTAAGAAAAGTCCTTGGGCTTTAATGTTGATCTCTTTGAGCATGGTGATAAGTTATTCGGAGCCATCAGTGGGTCAACCGGGCATGATACGGCGGCCCTTAGTAGCGTGAGTCTAGAAAGATCGGCGGTATAGCCGAGTGTGAGAGCCCGTATATTAAATCTTCGAGGTTATCGGTAGATCACCGGGCGATTGTTAAGTCCTTCGTGCCACCGATTAAATCTTTGAGCATGGTGATAAGTCCTTCGGCCATCGACCAAGTCCTTGGGCATAATGCGGCCTTGTGGTGTGAGTCCGGGGAAATATCGGTGACGGCGTAGCGGTATGAGGCCTAGATGTTAAATCCTTGGTCATTGGTAAGTCATTGGACACGGTGTTAAGTCTTTGGCCACCATTAAGTCTTTCGAGTATGGTGATAAGTCCTTAGACCATGATAAGTCCTTCGGGCATGATAAACAACCATAGTAGCGTGGGCCGTGTGACGTTAGCCATGGCGGCGTGAGCCGGATGTTAAATTCTTTGGGTCGCGCGATTTTAAGTCCTTGGGCCGCAATAAGTCATTCGGCGTGGCATGGTGATAAGTCGCCGGGCCATCGGTGAAGTCATTGGGCATGATAAGCGGCGGCATTAGTAGCGTGGTCGAGAGAAAAAGCGACAACCATAGCGGCGTGAGGCCATACGTTAAATCTTCGGGTCATCACGATAAGTCCTTAGGGCATGGCGTGTTGATCATTCGGGCCTGGTGAAGTCTTTTCGAGCATGTTGTCAGTCGCCAGACCCACAAAAAGTCCTTCGGGCATGATACGTGGCCGTAAGTATAAGTCAAAATATAAACAGCACTTATAAAAAAATGAAAAGAGAAGAGAAAAAAGAAAAAGGAGAGGCGAGAAAAAGAGAGGAAAAAGAAAAAGAAAAGAGAGCGAAAGAAAAATCGAAGACAAAGGTTATATAAAGGAGAAGCCTCGTTTCGAGCCCCGGTGAAAGGTCCGTATAGGAATAGCCTAACTCAATCTCAAAGAACCAAAGGTGAAGAGTTACATATAGGGAGAACTTACGAGCCTAAAGTTTGGCCAAGGAAACGGAAAGTTCGAGAAGAACTTTGATTACGAAGTGGCGGGTAAGTCGAGATAAAATGATGCTTTTGGTCTTTGCTTTTTTTGTTCTCGTTTAAAGAACAAGCAAGAGGGCAGTGTAATCACTCATTTTATCGGTTTATAAATATTGTTAATATATTAGTATAATAATTAATGGGGTATTATTGGTGCATGTATACACATTTATATTATACGTGTTTACTATATATATATGATTAATGTGTGTAAAATATGTGTGCCTGTGATATTTGTAAGCGCATGCGTATTATACGTATTATGTATATGTATGTGTGTAGGTGTTGGTATATGTGTACCATATGTATGTTTTATATTTTGTAACATACATTGTTGCACATATAATGTATGAACAAATGTATATACTTGTGTTTAACGCGTATAATATATATATGTTAATTTGTATACACGTATGTCATTACATATGTATTAGCTTAATGTCATTGTGTTGTTATTTGTATGTATATGTGTGTATGTAATGTGGGTTATTATTGAAGTGGTATTATTGGGTTAGAATTAAAAAATGGATTTGTAAATATATAAAACTCATTTATAATTACATCCGGTCTATTATTTACAAAACCAAAATTTTACAAGGCCCGTTCGGCCCAAACCACCCAACCAAAATAGCCTAAAACCACAATCTACCTGTGATTAAAGTATCCCTAACACCTGTTTATTGTGTGACCGATCTGAGCCGTTGGATCAAATCTTGATCCAGCAGCCTGGTGAAAGGAAAGGAAACCATTCGGATGCAGCGTGTGGTCAGCGTGACCGAGCCGTTCCAGCTACCGGCGCGTGCATTACATCTCACGCCCTCGACCATTGTTGCCCGTTACCCGTGGCATGATCTTTCCGGCGGCACACCCGGTTTCAAGATTTCATCGGGCCATCGTCATCGAACCACGTCGGTCGTTGGATCGGATCTGATCCAGCTGACTAAGAGCGAGGCCACCAGAAGCGATAAACACGGCCACTGCTCTCCCCGCGTCGGTACCATCGGGTTCGACCACCGCCATGCTGCGGGACATGCGAAGGCAGGAGAAAAAGAACAAAAAATAGGCTTTGTCTAATTATCAAATCAAACAGAAGCATGTATATATTTTTGTTTCTACCAAACAATATCATGGAGGAGAGATATATGTATCAAAAAGCATGTAAGAAATCATCAATCATCAAAAAAGAGAAAAATCAATAGCAAAAAACCCAGAGTTTCTTGTAAAGCTCTCTTTTTTATTCTTTTGGATGCATCTCTAAAATCATTAACATGTTTATATAAAAAAAGAGAAAACAAAGAGTTGATAGTTTTAATTAACCACTGTGGAAGTCTTCTCCGCTGTGACAAGCCTTTATGGGGTGAATTAATGAGAAGAAGATATCTCTGTCAGATTTTCTTTAAAATAAATAAACGATACTTTCGTTTGTTTTAGGTTTT
Organism: Hibiscus mutabilis; assembly: GCA_019671005.1. Lineage (NCBI taxonomy): Eukaryota > Viridiplantae > Streptophyta > Magnoliopsida > Malvales > Malvaceae > Hibiscus > Hibiscus mutabilis. The sequence continues at coordinate 8,416 of JAGYYJ010001994.1, forward strand.
CTAGATCTAGGTTAATAAAGGTGATCCTGGATCAAGGTTTGTTTGGGCTTAGATAACAAGGGGAGTCGTTTAAGGTATAGAGGTGGGCGTTTGAAAGGTTGGGGGCGTTGAGGAGGCTCTCGTTGGGGAAATGGCGAAGGGAGATTTATATTTCAAAGAGGCAAAATGATGGAAAAAGTAAAAAAGGGGATGAGGTTTGTTTTATGAACCAACGAAAAATAAAGGCGTAATCAACTACCATAAGGTCCCCCGTGTTGAGGATTTCTCGTCGAGCACACTTGTGGTCTGGTTGCGTCGTGGTCTTAAGCATTCTTTACCAAATCACTGAATTAAGCCACAAAATTAAATCAATCGGATATCAAAATGGCAAATTTATGCTAGTTGACTTATATAAAGAAAGTTAGGAGGCAAATAAACTGTAAAGATGATAAGCGTGCTTTGGATGCAGAACAAGTAATGTAAACTTGTTAATTTATCTTTTCTAATTTGCAAGTGGATTATATTTGTGAAATGTAAGCGTTCTAGATCGGTGTAAATCGAGGATAAATTTTCGGAAGAGATGATGGTGTTCGCGTACTGTAAATCCCGTTATTATATGTATAGGGTGTTATGAAAAAATATAATAAATTTGAAGCGTCATCATAGATTGATTAAAAAGTGTTATGAAATGTAAACATTTAATTAGATAACTTATTTCCTTATGCATAGGTTTTTTCTCGTATATCAATTGAAGGTATAAATCAAAATGAAAATCAGCAATCAAATGCTTATACATGTTAGCTGTCGTTGGTAAGTTTTTTCAATTGAAAGCATGTAACATTTTAGGTTGTGGCCCGATTTTTACCAATTATATAACTTTTTTAGGTTGGACGGGGCAATGATGTTCATAATAAGTCATTTAGATATAATAACTTATTAAGTGGGAAATAGGGAATGTTGTTTACCAAAGCAATTTTGGGTGTTGTATACCAATAAAAATGGTGATTGTGAGCATTAATTGTAGTAATAATAAATTAGGTGGAAGAAATATTGATTGCCTTAGATTTTTTAATGCAGATGTAATTTAAGCTTTATTACCCAAAATTTTTGGGGTTACTTTTATCAAATGTACGAACACGAATGTGTGTTCGAGCCAGAATTGAATGTTTTAGGTCTATTTTACATTACATTATCCTATGCACTTGGGGTCCTTGCCACTGTGATTACAAAGACTTACATTACAAAGACTTACCGGTATAAGTCTTTGTAATTTCATATTACTAATCCTATGCACTTAGAGTCATAACACTAGGTCACAAGGGACTTACACCGTATAAGTCTTTCCTTGTAATTTATATATTACAAAATCTCTTATGCACTTGGTCCTTGACTACTACTTGATTACAAGATTTTAAAGACCATTCTTTACTTCATGAACTCCATAATTATTATCTAAGTTGAAATTTCATAATTTTGGTGATCTCGGGTAAGCATTTGATGCAATACCTTTTATTATCATTTGTAGTAATAAATTATGTATAATATGTAAAATTTATGTACCCTAGTAAGAATTATCATTGTTCATGTGAAACTGGAGGTTTTCTTGTGAGCAAATACAGCAAGTACACAATTCTTACCCCTAAGTTGAGCTTATTTAGGTTTTTGTGTGTAATCTCGGGTAAGGATTTGATCACGTACCTTTCATTACTATTTAAGTAACAAAATGTATATTACGTAATGTAATTTTGGTACTCTCCCCAGGGAATTCTCATCGTTTTTGTGAAAATAGGTTTTCTTCTGGGCAAATTTGTATGTAAAGGTTAGTAATTTAGGTACCTACTTAAATTCTTACTATCCGTGTAAGGAATTAGGTTATCTTGTAGCCAACTATGTATGTACATAATTACTTACCATTACTTGAGCTAGTTTTGTTTTTGGTGAACACGGGTAAATATTCTGGTACCTACCTTTTAATTACAACTTCTGCAACGAATTACGTATAAAGGTTAATATTTTAGGTACCTACTTAAATATTACCATCCGTGTAAGGAATTAGGTTATCTTGTAGCCAACTATGTATGTACATAATTTCTTACCATTACTTGAGCTAGTTTTGTTTTTGGTGAACCCGGGTAAATATTTGGGTACCTACCTTTTTAATTACAACCTCTGTAAAGAATTACGTATAAAGGTTAGTAATTTAGGTATCTACTTAAATTTTTACCATCCGTGTAAGGAATTAGGTTATCTTGTAGCCAACTATGTATATACATAATTTCTTACTATTACTTGAGCTAGTTTTGTTTTTAATGATCTCAGGTAAATGTTTCGGTACCTACCTTTTTAATTACAACTTCTATAACTAATTACGTATAATGGTTAGTAATTTAGGTACCTACTTAAGTTCTTACCATCCGTGTAAGGAAATAGGTTATCTTGTAGCCAACTATGTCTGTACATAATTTCTTACCATTACTTAAGCTAGTATAGTTTTTGGTGAACTCGGGTAAATATTTCGGTACCTACTTTTTTAATTACAACATCTGTAACGAATTATGTATAAAGGCTAGTAATTTAGGTACCTACTTAAATTCTTACCATCCGTGTAAGAAATTAGGTTATCTTGTAGCCAACTATGTATGTACATAATTTCTTACCATTACTTGAGCTAGTTTTGTTTTTGGTGAACACGGGTAAATATTTCAGTACCTACCTTTTGAATTACAACTTCTGTAACAAATTACGTATAAAGGTTAGTAATTTAGGTTCCTACTTAAATTCTTACCATCCGTGTAAGGAATTAGGTTATCTTGTAGTATTTTAGTATGTACAAAAATCCTTACTTTGTAATGTTTAATGTATATACCATTTTCTTACAATTTTTGTAACCAATTATGTACATACTTTATAAGGAATTATGTACAAACTTATAACCTGAAGAACCGGTTAGGCTTAAATTAGCCTTAAATTAAAGGTTTCACCTAGGAGGGGTGAAAGATTGGAATGGAGTGGTTTAATTATCGTTGAGACAGGATCCGTGACTAGGAATGACGAGATACACTTACGTGGCATTATGCAACACATCGTTTTACGTTTTTGTTTGTTAGAAAAATAAGTACTTAAAGTATATATGTTTTGAACTTTAAGTGTTTAAAATATTTTTATAAAAATGTTTAAAAATTTTAACTATTACAATTTTAATTTGTGACCATTAAAAAAATCATTACCCAATCAAAAGCGACATCCGACAGGAATATTGATTAATTTTAATTTTTTGAAAAAACTTTATAATTTATTTTCTTAAAAAATCCCAAAATTTTTTAAAAATATTCAAATTTATCCCTAAATTCCTAAATATAACAAAACCCGATAGATGGGGCGTAATTTTAACACCGACAATAGTGAAACTAGTAGTTTTATTTTTGGGAAGTTTGGTAACTATTTAGAAATTTTTACCTTTTTGATTACAACATTTACACATGCTTGAATTACGTAAAAGGGTTAGTAATTTGGGTACCTCTTAAACTTTTACCATCGTGTAAGGAATTAGGTTATCTTGCCCAATAGTATGTATGTCACGTAATTTCTAACCACCACATGAACTAGTTTTATTTTGAGTGAACACGAGGTAAATATTTTGGTACCTACCTTTTCTGAGGTACAACCACGCCCAGCTATTTATGTATAAAGGAGTTAGTAATTTAGGTACCTATACTTAAATTCTTACCATCCGTGTAAGGAATTATGTTATCTTGTAGCCAATTGTTTATACATAATTTCTTACCATTACTTGAGCTAGTTTTGGTTTTGGTGAACAGGTAAAATATTCCCGGTACATACCTTTTTAATTACAACCACGTAGCAATTACGTATAAAGGTTAGTACTATAGGTACCTGCCAAAATCTTACCATCCGTGTAAGGAATTGGGTTATCTTGTAGCCAACTTCGCCATGTGTATAATTTCTTACCTTCTTGGGACTAGTATTGTTTTGGTGAACTCGGGTAAATATTTTAGTACCTACCCTTTTGATTGACGCATCGCAATGGTTACGTATCTAAAAAAGTTAGCAGTGTTTAAGTACCCACATGGAATTCTTACCCCTCCGTGTAAAATTAGGTTATCTTGTAGCCAACTATGTATGTACATATTTTTTACCATTCTTTAACTAGTTTTATTTTTTGAGTGAACAAGGGTAAATATTTACGATTACCAGCCTTTTTTTAATTGCAACTTCATGTGAATTACGTATAAGGTTTTGTAATTTAGGTACTACTTAAATTCTTACTGTGTCCAGGTGTAAGGATTTAGGTTACTATGTAGCCAACTATGTATGTATATAATTTCTTACCATTAGTTGAGCTAGTTTTGTTTTTGGTGAACACGGGTAAATATTTCGGGTACCTACCTTTTTAATTCTGATGTCAGGTAACACATTACGTATAAAGGTTAGTAATTTAGGTACCCACTTAAGTACCATCCTTGTAAGAATTAGGTTATCTTGCAGCCAACTATGTATGTACATAATTTACTTTTACCTTACTTGAGCTAGTATTGTTTTTGGTGAACTCGGTAAAATATTTCTGCCTACCTTTATTGCAATATTGTCAAGAATTATGTATAAAGGTTAGTAATTTTAGTACCTATTTCAATTCTTACCATCCCAGTGTAGTGAATTAGGTCGTCTTATGTGACTATGTATGTACATAATTTCTTACCATTACTTTAACTAGTTTTGTTTTTGGTGAAGAACAGGGTAAATATTCGGTACCTACCTTTTACCTGTCCACATGTTAATTACTTATAAAGGTTAGTAATTTAGATACTTAAATTCATATCATCCGTGTAAGGAATTGGGTTATCTTCTAGCCAACTATATGTATACCTAACTTATTACCTTGAGCTAGTATTGTTTTGGTTAACTTGGGTAAATATTTGGGTACCTAACTTTTAATTTATAGCATGCTGTGAATTACGTTTAAAGGTTAGTAATTTAGGTCACCTACTTAAATTTACCATCCAATTGAAAGAATTAGGTTATCTTGCAGCCAACTATGTGTGTAAATAATTTACCCTACTTGAGCGGGTATTGTTTTGGTGAACACAGGTAAATATTTGGTACCTACCTTTTTAATTACAACATATGTAAAACATTTACATTAATAGTTAAGTAATTTAGGTACTTACTTAAATTCTTACCATCCTTGTAAGGAATTAGGTTATCTTGTAGCCAACTATGTATGTACATGTTCTTACCCTTACTTGAAATAGTATTGCTTTTTGGTAGAACTTCGGGTAAATATTTTGGTACTACCTTGCTTTTGATTACAACATGTAGCAGTTATGTATAATGGTTATTAATTTGGTATAACTAAACTGAAAGTGTGATAGCGATTGGATCGTCTTGGTAAAAGAGTGCGGGCAGCTCGATTTGCCGTGGCAACTTACTGTGGGGTTGCCTTGGCAACTAATCGATGGTTGCCTGGGCAACTAGTTGGGCAACTACTTGGGCGTTTGGGCAGCAACTTCAAGGTTGTGGGCGTTCTTCAATGGTTTCTTCTTATCCCTAAGTGAAACTCTAGCTACTTGTGCATGCCTTGATAATACATCCTGCGTGAATCAAGGGTGAACAACAACCAATCTTGCGCTCCTCTTAGCCGTTGAAATCCTTAACTTATTCTAAGCGGATTAATCTTCACCATCAATAGATTGAATAAAGACCATACTCATTCGTTTCTTGAATCTAACTCTCCCGATATTAGATAAATAGATGAAATTACGAGATCTCTCCCAATTCACTCATAAACAAGAATAAAAGCCAGAATGAGTAAACCTTGAATGAAAAGTGCAAACTCTTATTACCTAAACAAAATCCAATTGTTTCTCACAACAACAAAACACAATAACCCTGACCAATCAAGTTAGTTCATGGTTGGGTTCAAAGATATACAAA